>KK903988.1:24260-39711 GCA_000696445.1 Aquilaria agallochum
CCAATTCCGCTTTGAAAGAACGTGTTCGATTTGAGGAAGCTCGGGTATAGAGCTTCATGTCGTGAATGCATAATGCATGTTTACTCTAAGTAAAATATAGCACGTAAATCCACATAAAAATAAGCAAAGCAGAACAAAATAAATCAACTTTTAGGCTTGACTCACTAACTAGAGGTCCCCAGTGGAGTCTCCAAGCTGTGGCAACGTGGGGGTTTTGGGGGGAGTCGTCACCAATCGGTTTCGCCTAGGTCGATTGGACACCTGAAAATGGTCTACGAGAGTTCGGGGGTTCGGGAGTATGGTTACGTTAAAATAACTCTATTTTAATGCCCAAAATTGGTACCTTAGTTGATTTTAATTTTTGTTTTGCTTGCTTTTAGAAAAATTCAATTAATTTTCAAACCAGAAATTTTAACTGAATCATCCATATATGAATTTTTGAATTAATGTGATTTCAAAATCTTGGTAATTAATTTGCGCAATTTTATAATAAACTCGATATTTCCGAACCATGGATTCTATCGAATCACCCGGACACAGAATTTGATGAAATTTTAGTTAATTATTAAATATTTTAATTAATTATTAATCCAAATCATAAATTCTACTGAATTATCAGAATATGGATTTTTATCCTGATACTTAATTTTATTCATTTAAAATTTTATGTTTCTCCAAACCATGGATCCTATCGGATCACCCAAACATGGATTTTTAATTTAAATTCTTTGATTTTTTTTATTTAATTTTTATGAAATTTTTATATTTCCAAACCATGGATCCTGTCGGATCATTCGGATATGAAATTTAATTTAAATTTAATTTATTGTTAGTTATTTAATTAATTATTAATTGGTCCACGCAGACTAAAATTTCCTAAGTGTGATTTTTCTTATGCATTATGTCAAACTAATTTTAGATTATTTATTAAAACTATCTATCTAACTTAATCATATAATTAAGCTTAATATTAATTCCTAAGCTAATTCATGACTTTAATAAACCAAACAAACAAAACTATAAAAGAAAAAACAGTGGCCAAATTGTAAATCAAAACAACATTAGAGACTCAGATGAACAAATCAAAGGAATCTAGGAACTAAACTAGAATTATGCCGAAATTATGGACATTTAGATCAGATTCGGGTCGACAGCGGGTCGGGTTGCAATTTCTGAAACGGATTTCCTTTGATTTTTTTTTTCTATCCGGCGACGGCGGTGCTATAGACGGCGGAGACGGCGACTAGTAGGGGTGACGGCGACGGCTGGGCTTAGAAAGGGTAATGACGGTGGCTGTGGCTCGGATGGAGACGCCAAACGAAGTGCCGGTGCNTCACTTGGATCCTGGAGGGTTTCGGTTAAATTCCGCTGCGCTGTTTGGCTCCCGAAACCCAACAGGAAGAAAAGTGAGTTTTTGTCCACAGGGAGAGGGCGTGAGAGAGGGTGAGAGAGAGTAGAAGAGAGAGGCAATTCTCCTTTTTTTGGTGAGAGATAGCTGGCCCCTTTTATCTAGTAGAGGGAAATCTGATTGAGGCGAGAGAAAAGATGGTGTTTTCCAGCTCAGAGGGAGAGCAGGTGAGAGTGAGATAATTAAGGGAGAGAGTTGTTGGTGACCAAGGAAAAAAGAGGGAGGGAGCAGGTGAGGGCAGGTGAGAACAGGTGAGAGGGATCCACGAGAGAGGAAAAATGCGTCCTCTTAAACAATTTTTTTTTAATTAATTAATTAACTAATTTTTTTTATTTTTAGTTTTCAAAATTTTTTTATACACACATACAGATATATATATATATATATATACTAATACTATAAAACAAAAATTCGCCCTTAAACTAAAATTTTTATTATTTTTATTATTATTCATTTTAATTTTTAATGTTTAATGGTCGGGCGAAATTGGTTCTCAACAGCGTGTCTTTGGCAATTATCACACTTTAGGACAAACCGCCTCGCGTCGTTTCTTATGGTGGGCCAGAAGTACCCCTGGCGGAGTATTACTCCTGCCAAGGCATCAGTTCCAATGTGGGAACCAGAAGCCCCCTCGTGGACTTCCTCGAGGACAGCCTCAGTGTCCTCTTCGCTAACACACCTTTGTAGCGGACTCGCATACCCCTGCCGGTACAACTCTTTCCCGATAAGGAAATACCGTTCGGAGCGTCTTCGCACTTTTGATGCTTTGTGAGGGCCTTCGGCAAGCTGCGAGATATAAGGTACCTCTTTAATGGATTTTTCCATCCTTTTTTCGACGTTGCTATGCTCATTATTGCTACACTCAGGTGGCTCAATACTTCAGTGGTCTTTCTTGATTTGGCCAAACTATCTACTTCAGCATTGTCTCGGCGAGGCACGTTTTCGATGTGTACCGTGTCGAACTCCTGAATGAGCCTTGATACGAACTCGTGATACTTCGCCAAAGTTGGGTCCCTCGCGGTACAGTCCCCTGCCATCTGTTGGACCACTAGCTGAGAATCACTATGAGCCTTTAGGTTTCTCACGCCAATTGTTCTGGCAAGGCGTAACCCTACTATGAGAGCTTCATACTCGGCCATATTGTTGGTAACGCTAAACCCGAATTTGATGGCTTTCATGACCTCCATACCCTCGGGACCGCGAATGACTACTCCGGCTCCTTGGTGCCCAGAGCCAGAGGCTCCATCAACAAACAGGGTCCACTCTGGTTCGTTTCTCCCGAGGTCTGGTTGACTTTCTTTGGCAATGGGTACTTCAGCAATGAAATCTGCCAAAGCTTGAGCTTTTATTGCCTTCGTCAGCTCATAGGTGATATCATATTCGCCGAGCTCTATACACCACTTGGAAAGCCTTCTTGAGTGGTCTACCTTCTTCATGATATCTCAAAGAGGTAAGTTACTCCGGACAATAATGGGATGGCCTTGGAAGTACGGACGTAGCCTTCTGCTTGCCAGTATCAAGGCATAAATAGCCTTTTGTAGTAGGGGGTACCTGACCTCGGCACCATATAAAAACTTGCTCACATAATATACTGGTCATTGCTCCACCCTTTCTTCCTTCACGAGAACCAAACTCAGCGCCTTTTCAGTGACGGCGAGGTATAGTATGAAGGGCTCCCCTTTCCATGGCTGCCGAAGTGTTGGCAGGCGAGTCAGGTAGACCTTAAGCTCTTCCCAAGCCTTTTGGCAGTCTTCATCCCAAGGATGTACCTCGGTCGCTAGGTCACCACCATTTTTCGCCGCTTTAGTAAGGACTTTGAAGAACGGTCGGCAGTGATCCCCATATCTAGAGATGAATCTACTAAGGGACGTGATTCTCCCTGTGAGTTTTTGCACATCCTTTGTCGTTGTGGGAGTTTGGAATCTCAATAGGGCCTCGACCTTCTCTAGATTGGCATCGATACCTCTTTCCGACACCATAAATCCAAGTAACTTTTCCGCGTTCACCCCGAATACGCACTTTTCGGGGTTGAGACGGATTACGAAGATCCTCAGTTGGCGAAATGTTTCCTCTAAGTCTGTAATATGACTTCTAGGCAGTTTGCTATTAACTATCATATCATCGACAAAGACTTCCATGTTCTTCCCTATTTGGGAGTTGAAGACCCTATTCATTAACCTCTAGTAAGTGGCTCCTGCATTCTTAAGCCCGAAGGGCATTCTGACGGAGCAATATGTACCGACTATGGTGATGAAGGTGGTTTTTTCCTCGTCTTCAGGGTCCATCCTGATTTGGTGATACCCACTGACGGCGTTGAGGAAGCTCAGGAGGCCATACTCGGCGGTTAAGTCCACCAATTGGTCTATTGGTGGTAACGAATATGAATCTTTAGGACAGGCATCGTTCACATTTTGAAAGTCAATGCACATTCGGAGTTTGTTACTCTCTTCCTTTGTGGCGATGACCACATTACTAAGCCATTCAGGATATTTGACTTCCCTTATTACACCGACCTCCATTAATCGTTGGACTTCAGCTTTTACAAAGCTGTTCTTATGTGCCGAGAAGCTTCTTTTCTTTTGGCGCACGAGCTTTGCGTCTGGGCGTATCTTAAGATTATGTTGAATTATGTGAGGGTCTACCCCAGGCATGTCCTTCGGCGAGTAGGCAAACAGATCTTTGTTCATTATCAGAAAAGATACAAGTTTTTTCTTATCACCTTCGGCCAATTTTTTCCCTATTTGGGTATTTCGGCCTGGGATAAGCTCTATCTCCTCTATTTCTATTTTCTTGGGGTCTTTTGTTTTTTGCTTCTCTGCCTCTCCTGCGAGTACAGACTTTGCTCCCGTGGTCCACGCGCAGCTCTTCGCTGGGGCCTTTCTCACTTTGACAAACACCTTTCTCACCTCCCATTGGTCGATGAAGATCTCAGAATCTCCATCCTTTATGGCAAAGGTGACCATTAGGTATTTCACATCTGCACAAATGTGAAGGTTTCCCTGTGTCTATCTTCCAAGGATGGCATTATACAACGAAGGGACATCTATGATGATGAACCTTGTCATTGTAGAGGCAAAGAGCTCATCCTTGTTTTGTAGTGAAGTTCCTCTTAACATCAAGGGAAGGTTAATCCATCCAAGGACAGGGAGTTCGGATGGACCTACCCCGAAAGTAGGAGAGGTGACAGGCTTAAGATCGGCCCTTGTGATACCCAAACTTGGCAGCAGATGGGAGAACAAGACGTCCGTATTAGAACCATCGTCAAGGAGTACTCTCTTGACATCCCAATTCCCTTTCCTTGCCATGATCAGGAGGGGGTCGTCGTGAGGGAATATTATGGTAGACCCATCTTTCTGAACAAGCTTTTTTAACGGGTTACCATATTCCATGACCGAGATCTCCTTGGCTTTTCTCTTCCTTTCTGCTGAGGGTAGTGTTGTGGTGATTGTTTGTATTACTCCTGCCGGAGGTGGTGGATGTCTTCTGGGACTTCGGTTCCAGCGTCTGTCGGAGTCATACTCCTTGTCGTCTCTTTTCCTTTCTTCATCCCTCCTTCCCTTCGGGGAGGGCATCCGCAAGTAACGTCGAAGTTGGCCTTGCTTTATCAGGGACTCTATGTACTTCCTCAACTGGAAGCAATCTTTGGTGTCGTGCCCACGGTCCCGATGCAACTAGCAGAACTTTTTCATGTTTTTGTTGTTCTCCGAGGTCATGGCCTTCGGTCATTAAATCTGAGTTCCCCGCCTTTCCATGCCCATGAGAATGTTCATCCTTGTGGTGTTTAAGGGAGTAAAAGTCAATGGCTTCTTCCCTCTCAGCTTCCAAGGTCGACCCCTTGATTCTGTTGGGTAGCGAGTCTACTGGCTCGACCCCTCGGTACGAACGTGGTCAAGCTTTGGGCCTCCCATTCTCAGCTCTTCAGCAGTCATCTACTGTGAGTCTCTCCGAAGTCCCCGTATCATGGCGAGGATACGTATTTCTGGCCTGAAGTCTAGCACGCTTAAGGCTTCTCAATTGAACCTCTTGACATAGTCGCGAATAGTTTCTCCGTTCTTCTGCGCTATGTCGAACATCTGAACTAGCATCTTCACCGTTGGCCTGCTCCTGATGAACTACTGCGTGAAAGTGGTAGATAGCTCTTGGAATCCCCCGATGGTTCCGAAGGCTAACGAGTTGTACCATGCCATAGCCGGTCCAGCGAGGGTGACCTTGAAGCACTTGCACAGGGTGGCGTCATCAGCACCGTGCAACACCATGTTGCGCCTGTATTTGGTTAAGTGAGCCTGGGGGTCACTTTGGCCATCGTAGGTTTCCAAACGAGGCACCCGAAAGTCACTCGGCATAGATGCTTCGACTACTGCTCGGGTAAACGGTGATTCATCTCCGTTGAAGGTTTCTGACAATCTAGACCAAACGGGTTTCCGAGCAACCTGTCTTTCCACCCTCTCTAACCTTGTTAGGATTTTTTCCATGAGGAGTGTAGTGCTGGGCTTTCCTTCTTGCTGCCTGGAGGCCTCCAGTAATGGAGAGCGACGCCTCCGTTTGAAGAGCAACTTCGGTACCGAGGGGATTGCGATCTCTCTTCTGGTGAAGAACTATTTCGACGGGGAGTTCTGGGCCGTTTAGACCCCGTTTCTCCCGTAGGTCGAAGCCTGGGTGGGATATTTTCCGTCGAAGACTCATCATGTTGGTCCCCGGTTCCCAAACTCCAGTGAGTTGACTTCGATCCAGTTGCTGCATCATTTCAGGCACGACGGAGTGCTAGAAATCACACAGGAAGCTCATGGTAACGATTAGAGGGCGCTCGTCCTCCGGCAAGGAAGTCCCAACGGCAGGTTGCTCGGTCGCCAGTTGAACCTCTAGCACGGAAGGGGACTTTAGAAGCCTTTTGTCCTTAGAATGCCAAGTTTCAACAACGGCCACCTTGGAGTGAGTTCCCACATACGGCGCCAGATGATGCCAATCGGCATCTTCACAGTGTGACATAGTGAGACTAGGAGGGATTTCTGGTGAGGGAGGAATGCCTGAATGAGACATTCCTGAGGAAAGACCACCTGAAAGACTCAAACAATAAGGGTTAGGAGGTCCCCGGAGTATTTTTCCGGAGAGGAACCTCCGATACCAAAGTCAATACTTTTAGAGAGTGAGTGATAAGAATATGAAGAACGTATCTTTTTTCTCCCCTATTGTCTGTGTCCCTTTGAGGGCATTTCCTATATATATATATAGGAGGGTGTGAATAAATCTGCTTGACGTAACCCACTCAGATTATGACACGTGTTAGGTCGGTTGCAATCCGTACCTTCAATGTGGGGGCCTCTAGCCGGCTACAGGCCGTTCTAACCAAAGGCCAAGGCTAGGGTAGATTTGCGCGACAGAGCGTGTCCAGCGGCGACATGTCAGAGCGTGTATGAGGGCGGCATGTTGTGCACGAGGCCGGTATGTCAGAGGCTCCTTAATTGTTTCTGCTGTACTCCCGAGATCCTTTCGGTAGAAGAGGGCTCTTCGGAGCAGGAGGACTTTGCTCTGAGATCGTTTCAGTGACCTGGGAGCCCCTTGTCACGGAAGCTCCCCTTCGGGGGCGCTTTCTCCTGTCGAGGGTGGTGAGTCTTTCTCTTCCGAAGCCAGTTTGGTCACCTTTCTGGGGGTGGCGATGCACAGTATTCCCAAGGTCGGTACTATCGTTCCCAGGGGTGATGATGGATCACCGAGGCCGGATGTTCAGGGTCTCAGACCCCTTTTCTTTGAGGTTGGTGCTCGCATTTCTTGTGGGTGACGTTCGACTTTCCGAGGGTGATGCTTTGCCTGAGCTTATCGGTTTGAAGGACGATAGCACTTTGGCTATCACCTTCTATTAAGAAGCCCTGTGAAGGAAAGAGGTGCATGCTAGTAATGCGCATTCTCTTTGGCGGGGCAGCTACCAAAGATTTTCCGTATGTGTTTTGTGCTTATACATCATCCTTCCGCCAATCTTTACATACAACCCACAAACTAGTTTTATTTTTTGAAAAAAAAAATCATTTTCAAACCATAGCAGAATTTATTAACAAAAACATTGGGACTATGGGAAAAATTTGGGCTAGACGAATTTAGGGATGAGTGCGAGATGTATTTTATGGCTTATTGTTAATAAAAAAAGTTGAAGAAAGCACAAAACTATGGCGATGCTCTTATTTCTGGTGGTAAAAGGATTAGTGATGGCGGAGGGTTAGGCCTTTGCCGACCACGTGGGCGGACCAGCGTGGTAGTATTGTCCCTTGTGGCGCATTAATGGGCGTCCCTCATCAGGACTTAATATTTGTTTGACGCATTTTTCCTTTCATCTCACTAATTTTTTATCTCCGGTTGTCTTATACATGTATCACATACAAATATAAAACATGCATCTTGATGCCCTTCTGCATCTTCGTCGTGAAACATGGTGAGCCTGAAGCAGAAACTTCCAGTGAGGGGACACCTGGATGAGGGGCCTTACTGGGAGAGACGACCTGAAACGCTCAAAAAATGAGGGTTAGGAGGTCCCCAGAATATTTTTTCTGGGGATGAGCCTCCAACGCCTAAGTCAGTGTTTGGAAAAGGAGAATAAGTAAGGAGTGGAAAGATTTTTACCCTTTGGANGGATTTGAAACCCATTAGGCCTGGAAGTTGAGTCTCACTATAAATACAACTTTTAAGTGAGAAATTCGCAGGTCTCCTTGCCCTAGCCTCCAAAAAGGACAGCCACGCTCTTCTCTTGCAATTCCTTGGAGGACGCAAGCTAGCACTGTGAGCGCAAGAGAAACGCATCTGCCGCGATGTGGTGGAAGCGTGGTGATCCCGAGAGGCTTGTGTGGATACCATAGAGAGCCTGAACACGTCAACTGTTCAGGTTTTTGTGATTCGACTCTACAGTTGAGTGAGAGATCTCAACCGAAAATTAGGTATGAAAATTTTCGAACACCCGGTTTACCCCGTTTCACTTGGATCCTGGAGGGTTTCGGTTAAATTCCGCTGCGCTGTTTGGCTCCTGAAACCCATCATTTATAGGGAGGTGTACAGGAGAAGCCCATTTGTCACACCCTGCCCAGATCGTGACAATGTGTTCGGTCGGATGTGGTCCGTATGTCGGGAGATGAGGGCCTCTAGCCAGCCATAGGCCGCCTGGTTAGGAGCCTAGGGCGGCTTATCAGAGCATCTCCGAGGCCGGTGTGTCGGGGCCGTATGAGTACAGTGTGTCAGAGACTCCTCAGCCATTCCGTCGTACGCCCGTGTGGCCTTTTCGGGGGACCAAACTCCTTCGGGGTACAGAGTTCATTCGAGGAGGTGAGCTCCTCTGGAGAGAGGTCCTTTGTTTGTACGAGGTGCCTTCGGTTGGGCTTTCCCAAAGTCAGGCTCGGGTACCTAATGATGGCACTTCATGAGCGTATCCCGAAGGTGGCCCAGAGAGTATCCGAAGGTGGTTTTTGGGCATGTGAGGTTGGCGTAAGGTCTTCCTGAGAGTAGCACCTATCTGACCTGTCTGAGGGTGCTGAGGCCCTCTCTTTGCTAGGGTTTCGTCGTGTCTGTTTCGACTGGAAGTGGTGCACTAGCCAAGGGTGGTGCGCACATGTAAAGTCCTTCAGGGGGTGATAGCTCTTCTGCTATCACATGCCCCCCCTCGGAAAATAGAAAATGTTTCTTTGGTTTGGGAAGTCTAGGGCTCCTTTTTCCTAGCAAGTGATGCTCGGTCTTGTTGCCATGGTGGACGTCCACCCGATGTCCCTTTCTTCCCAGGAAAGAACTCTAGCGAACTAGGGTGCTCTACTGGTGTAATTCTTCTAGTGTTTGAGTGGTGTCCCTGGCTCTTCTGCCGACGTCACCGTTTGAGGCGTGTAAGTCCACTGACCTTTCTGCCAGTGAATTGTTTCATCTTCCCGTACAGATAGGCACGTGACTTTGGGTAGGGTTATGTAGGTCTGCCAGCTATCAAGGTCATGCCCTCATTTCCTGTGTTGGCTTACACGTGGCTACTAATAGGTGGTGAACGGTTACATCAATTGCATATCTTCATCTTCGAGGAGCAATAATGACAATGTTTCACCTGCCCCCTTTGACCTATATAAAACCCCTTTTGTTTCAGACCTTCATACTCCTTTTCTTTGCTCTCATTTGCTTTAGGATCCTCTCTTGTCTTTTTCTTCTTTCGACGGCAATTCTAGCGGCGGAGAGATTTCCGGCGACCTTTCACGACGGCATCAAGGAATCCCGATTTTGGCAAAGCTTTCGGTGGGTCTTTTTTTTCCGATGTTGTTTGTTTAAAAGTTTTTTTTTCTTTCTTTAGTTTCCCTGAGGTTACCTCTCTTCTTTTTGAGAAATGTCGAACCCTGCTCCACTGATGACCGTCCGTCCTATTCCCAAGAGCTTTCTCCCCTTTGAGTCTCATCCATGCTGCATTACTTCGGAGAAAATGACAAACTGGGTAGCAAAATTCTATCTCCCTACTTACGCTGTCCCGAGGTTAGGGGGCCCGCTTTAGATCTTCTGTTTCTACTTTTTCCAACTCTTTTATTTCTTCCCCTACTGTCTCTTCGCCTGTCGTGACTGCTTTTTCAGTAGCCGAAATCTGTACTTGGACCTTTGCCGGGCTTTGTCTAGCCTTGGTGAAGACCCTCCTGACTTTGGCTTGGTCAATGAAGATCTCCTTCTTTAGTTGCGAAGGTGACTGTTAAGTACTTTACATCTGGACGAATGTAGAGATTGCCTTTGAGTTTGCCTTCCGAGGATAGCGTTGTATGATGAGGGAACATCAATGATAATGAATCTTTTCATGACGGAGGTGAACGGTTCCTCCTAACTCTGAGGCGAGGTCCCTTTCAACATTAGGGGCAGGTCGATGTATCCGAGGACTGGGAGCGCGGATGGCCCAACCCCAAAGGTGGGGGAATTGACTATGTTGAGGTCACCTTTTGAGATGCCTAATTTAGGCAGTAGGTGCGAGAAGATGACGTTGGCGTTGGAGCCGTCGTCCAGGAGTACTCTTTTGACGTCCCAACTCCCTATCCTTGCCGTGACAAGGAGTGGGTCATCATGGGGGAACTTTACTGTAGACCCGTCCCTGCAAATGAGCCTGTTTGGTGAGTTCCCATACTCCATTATAGAGATTTCTCTTATCTTTCTTTTCCTCTCAGGTGAGGGTATCCCTGTAGTGATGGTTTGGATGACCCCTACTGATGGCGGCGGATTCTTTCAAGGACTTCGGTCCCGACGTCTGTCGGAATCATAGTCCTCCTCGTCCCCCCTTCTTTGTTTTTCCTTTCTTCCTTTCGGCGAAGGTATCCACAAGTACCGTCGAAGTTGTCCCTGCTTTATCAGAGACTCGATGTACTTCCTTAGCTAGAAGCAGTCTTCAGTGTCGTGGCCATGATCTTGGTGGAATTGGCAGAACTTCTTCATGTTCTTCTTATTTTCCGAAGTCATGGCCTTTGGCCTTGGAACCGTAGTCCCTTGCCTTTCTAAGGCCATGAGAATGCTGGCCCTTATGGTGTTTAGGGGAGTGAACGCCATTGGCCTTTTAGCCCTTTGTTTTCGGGGCCTTCCTCCAACCTCATTCTGGTGACGAGGCTGGTGGCTTAGTCCTTCGGGCCGAGGCTGTTCCACCTTAGGCCCTCCCATTCTGAGCTCTTCGGCCGTCATGTGTTGTTCGGCCCTTCTGTAGAACTCCTCGAGAGTGTCTAGGGGGGTCTTTGGAGAACTCATAAAAGAGCTGGGAGTCTCTCAACAGTCCCCTTATCATTCCGAGGATGTGAATCTCGGGCCGAAAGTTGGGTACGCTTAGTGCTTCTCGGTTGAACCTTTCGACATAGTCGCAAATGGTTTCCCCACTTCACTGTGCTATGTCGAACATCTGTACCGGCATCTTGGCCATTGGCTTGCTGCCAATGAACTGTTAGGTGAAGGCAGTGGATAGCCCCTGGAAACTCAGCAAGGTTCCTTGGGCTAGGGAGTTATACCTCGCCATTGCTGGACTAGAGAGGGTCACCTCGAAACACTTGCAGAGGCTGGCGTCATCCGCACCGTGGAGCGCCATGCTTCGCTTGTACTTTGGTAGGTGCGCCTGGGGATCGCTGCGCCCGTTGTAGGTTTCCAAGCATGGCACCCTGAAGTCACTAAGCATGGGCGCCTCACCACTTCCCGTACGAAAGGTGACTCTTCTCCGGTATAAGCGTCGGACAATCTTGACCAGACTGGTTTTTGAGAGATCTGTCTCTCAACCTTTCCTATCTTCCAAGGATCTTTTCCATGGGGGTCGCTGTGTTAGCTTCCCCTTGCCGCCTAGTGGTCGCCGAAAACGGCGAGCTTATTCTTTTTTTTAGAGAGTAACTTCGGTGCCGAGGAGACTGGGACCTTCAGTACGGGGATGGACTTCACCGATAGGAAGTCCTAGTTTCTTTTTGAGCCCTTTCTTTAGTGGGTCGTGCCCTAGGGGGCGCGTCCTCCGTCAAAGATGTGTCATGAGAGCCCTCACTCCTAGTACTCTGGTGGGTAGACCTCGGGCTTATCTCCTGACGCGCCGCTGAGGGGGAGGCCCTTCGTACCGAAGTACCTTGGGCCACCTCCGGTCGAGTTGCTGGGTCATTTTAGTGACGATGGAGCACTGGAAGTCTTGTAAGAAGCCTAGCGTTACTATTAAAGGGCGGTCATCCTCCGGTGTAGAAGTCTCTGCAGCGGGCTGCTCGGTCAACGGCTGAGCCTCCGGCGCAGAGCTGGACTTCGAGAGCCCATTGTCTTTGGAACGCCGAGTCTCTACGACGGCGACCTGGGAAAGGTTTCCCATAGATGGTGCCAAATGATGCCCTTCCGCATCTTCGTCGTGAAACATGGTGAGCTTGAAGCAAAAACTTCCAGTGAGGGGACGCCTGGATGAGGGGCCTTGCTGGGAGAAACTGCCTGAAACACTCAAAAAATGAGGCTTAGGAGGTCCCCGAAATGTTTTTCTGGGGGAGGAGCCTCCAACGCCTAGGTCAGTGTTTGCAAAGGGAGAATAAGTAAGGAGTTGAGAGATTTTTCCCCTTTGGAGTCGGATCCCCTTACCTGGGGTGTTTCCCGAATATTTATAGAGAGGTGTACAGGAGAAGCCTATTTCTCACAGCTTGCCCAGATCATGACACATGTTTGGTCGGATGTGGTCCGTACCTCGGGAGAAGGGGGCCTCTAGCTGGCCATAGACCGCCTGGTCAGGAGCCTAGGGCGGCTTGTCAGAGCTTGTCCGAGGGCGGCGTGTCGGGGCCGTATGAGTACGGTGTGTCAGAGACTCCTCAACCATTCCATTGTATGCCCGCGTGGCCTTTTCGGGGGACCGAACTCCTTCGGGGTACAGAGCTCATTCAGGGAGGTGAGCTCCTCCGGAGGGAGGTCCCTTGTTTGTATGAGGCACCTTCGGTTGGGCTCTCCCGAAGTTAGGATCGGGTACCTAATGATGGAACTTCATGAGTGCGTCCCGAGGGTCGCCCAGAGAGTATCCAAAGGTGTTTTTTGGACATGTGAGGTTGGCGTGAGGTCTTCCTCGGGAAAGGTGGTGACCCCTTCTGCCCGAAGTTGGTCCCATGGGTTTCCTGGGAGTAGCGCATATCCGACCTGTCCGAGGGTTCTAAGGCCCTCTCTTTGCCGGTGTTTCGTCGTGTCTGTTTGGACCGGAGGTGGTGCATTGGCCAAGGGTGGTGCGCACATGTGAAGTCCTTCAGGGGGCGATATTCTCAAGCTAACAAGAAAGTAAACGTGACATGGTTATAGCCCAAACTATGCGATATTCTCAAGCCAATGAGAATATCATGAAAGTTTAAGAAAAGAAAAGGGTCTTCACAAGCTCCTTCTCTTCCTTTCTTGGTTACCCTTTTGTTGTCGCCTCCTTGGACATACCACCTTGGATGATCCCATAATGTACCATTACATCAATAATAGAAACCTCGAGTTACATTCGAGGGGAGTAAGGTGAGAAGAGAATGTACAATGAGAGTAACAAGAGAAGGCATGACTCATAAGCCGTATTTACAAGTACAACCAATTTAGGGCTATAACTATGCACCATGCTACAACCACCAATCAGCATAACAAGTCAAATCTCATTCAACAAATGTATGCCAATTAACGCACGTTGATTAACTAGCTTTTATTTATGTGGCGTTTCGTATACGGTGGTCCCGTTGGCCGGTTAGCGGGCGGTGTCTTACAATTGTGTTGCCCGAGATCTTCTATTTCGAGAAAGTAGGCACTCGAGACTCCTCAATTCGAGCCACCAAAAGTACCTTACTTTCAGTGCCTGAACAGGCTGAATCTGATCTAAGCTAGGGTTTTTGCAACTATTGCAAGAGTCCTAATCCATATAGGTATCTCATACCAATCAATTTCGGGTTTATCTCATTAACCAATTTTTGTCATTTCTTCATATATCTCATATGTTCATTACGAGTTCCAATTTCATGCATCATGAATCAATCTAATTAATCATGGCCGAAAGCAACCGAACACATAACATCATGCGATTCAACATTCAATCCCGATTTAGGGTTTTACCAATAGCTCTAATAACACTGTTAGGTTTCGAGAGCCAAACAAGTGTAGTGAAATTTAACTGAAATCCTCCAGGATCCAAGTGAAACAGGATAAACTAGGTGTTCAAAAATTTTTATACCTAATTTTTGGTTGGTATCTCTCATCCAACTGTAGAGTCGAATCACAAAACCTGAACAGTTGACGTGTTCAAGCTCTCTATGGTATCCACACGAGCCTCTCAGAATCACCACGCTTCCACTATGTCCCAACGGATGCATTTCTCTTGCGCTCGTAGTGATAGCTTGTGTCCTCTAGGGAATTGCAAAAGAAGAGTACGGCTGTCCTTTTGGGAGGCTAGGGCAAGAATGTTACCCACTCCGAGGTAGTCCAGTTATGGTGCCAAAACTGTGCATTTAAACTCCCAGGTTTGGTGTGTCCTGAGGTCATCAGAACAACACCCCTAGTGTACATACTCAAGTGACCCTCATGAGCACTATGTAAATACATGCATATTGGTCTAACCGTAACACACATATTTACATTTATGCAAACTATGGCAGCTAAGAAGGAAAAAACTAGCACAAGTCTTAGTTTTGGCTTCCACATATTAGGCAATCTTCTTAAGTTCTAGTGACCAGCTACTGCACCTGTAACTTCCAGTAATAAACTGTATCATTCTAGCAACATACCCCTATGTTTTATTTTGCTCCATTATCAAGTGGAGACTTAGAGCAAACAAAGAAATTTTTTTTTACATCAATAGCCCACCTATGGACCAAGTTATGGATTTTTTAAGTTGGTTACAAAATTCTGACCAAATGAACAGTAACTCAGCCAACTTTGCAACGTCATATCTTTGGCTACAGAGCTTTAAATCTATAAATTCTAAATCTCTGTTAACACTCTAGATGTTCTCTAGGTGTGGTCAAAAGTTCATACCAAGATTCATTCGACACACGGAGATATGAAACTTTAGGTCCAGAGTCAAAATTCTGGCAACTTTTGGACCATTTTGCCCATACAATTTTTCCAAACCATGCAAACACTTCATTCACAAGGGGAAATCCCTCCAGGGCTATCCCATACATGTCCAATACACATAGGATTTACATTCCCTTTATTTTAACAACTTTATGTGGTCAAAACAGAATTTACAAGTAAGCAGCCCATCATTCACACTTAGCCAGCTTTGCACCACATCACTTACATAGCCAAAACATTACTCAAATGTTCTCATACTTGTCTCATTTTACATACACTACATGTACATGAATACATGCACTCAAATATGGTCTTAACTCAGCTAAATATACACCCTAGGTTACAGGAGGTCCTGAGACACAATGGACTCCAAAAATAGGATGCTCGACAGCTGCTGCACAACACAGTAAGTACCACCATTAAAAATACCAATTGTGCTCCTAAAATCACCAAAATTTCCAGATCATAACTAGACTTATGGAAGCTCATGTACCTGAAATTTTCATATCAAAACTAAAACCACGAAGGTTAGTTTGAAGGTGATCTTTCTGGTGG
>KK903989.1:0-17375 GCA_000696445.1 Aquilaria agallochum
GGCATGCTCGGCAACCCAATCCGGAGGAAGAATCTCCTCTGCACGACAAAAAGCAGAAAAATTGTCAAACACAAAGTAGCTGCCAAAAAAAAAAATTCAAAAACTGAGTGTCTAAGGCATCAAACCTGGTGGCACTTCAGCAACGTCATCGCCAGAATCCAGGGCCCCCTCAAAAGAAATCTCCTTCCCTTTCCTCTTGCGGCGATCTTCGGAAGAAGGGGCTTCCACCAAAGCGTCCAGAAGAGCCGCCGAATTAGGGCTTGAAGGAGCAACATCTGCGCCGACCTCGGTCGAAGGCGCAGCAATGGTTACCTCGGGCTCCTCGCCCACCTCCTCGGAAATCTCCGGCATAGGAGGGGGCACGGTCTTCTTCGATCGCTTGGCCGCCGGAGGCCCCCCGCCAGCCGCCTTCCNGACAAAAGCCAAAGTCCCTCCTTCGGCTTCTAGGGGGGGCATGTGATAGCCGAAGGACTATCGCCTCTCCTAGAACGTACCTCCTATCAAAAGCATGCTCGGGAAGCTTGGCACCATCCGAAGGAGGCACTAGTAATGACCTTAGACTTGGCAAATTCCAGTGCCTCGAGCTCGGGATTTAGCCTAGTACCCCAGAGAGCTCCAAAGGTGCAGACAGCCCCCCCAAGGGATTAAACAGATAGCCTTCGGGATAGAAGAACCAGCTACTGTAAGCAGGAGAGGATTTCCTGAAGGTGAAACCTGCGAGCTAGACAGCGTCCCGAACTGCGAACATAACTCCCGAAGAAGGGTGTTCGTCCTAGAGAACGACCTCGCCCAAAGGACATCGGGAGTNCCCCTGTGTCCAAAAGTACACAGCAGATCTGACCGAACACGTGTCACGATCTGAACGGGCCAGACACTTCTATAAATACCATGAACAGCCCCTTGCAAAGGGTGGGTGAGTCAGTTGAGAGGATACGAACAGGCAAGGCCACTAAACCCCCGAGTGCTCTCTTTCCTTCACCTCTCAGAAAACTAACTTGGGTGTCGGAGGCTCCTCCCCGGAAAAACATCCCGGGGACCTCCTAACCTTTCCTTTTGGGCTCTTCAGGTACCACTCCCTGGGAAACCTCCACTTCGGGCGTTCTCCTCCTCAGGAAGTCCCTCCAGACACCACCATGTCCTCCACCGAAGACGTCTCCGGACATCAGTAAGCTTGCCCACCCTCCGCTCCTTAGGCCACTCCCTGAGGTCTAGACCTGGATTCTCATAAGCTAACAAGAAGGAAAGATCTAGGTCCAAATGGGCATAGTTAACCCAAAAATGGTAAGAAAGAAAGCCCTCATTAAATTCATCGAAGGTTTCCTTCCCAAGTCGCTTTTCAGCCTTTTCGACGAATGAGCTAAGCTCCTTCACAAGTGTGTTGGCTTTCATTTGAAGGCTCTACTCTGCCATGTGGCTGTCTCGCCTAACAAAATTGAGTTGCACAATTTTCTCCACAAGAGGCATTGAAGAAACGGCGGAGCTAATGCAAGCCTTGCCTTGAATAGTCCTTTGGCCCATGGGTGCCACCTGGTCTATAGGAAGACTTCCCTCGACTTCATGAATTTTTTCTTCGACAGCCTTCAAAAGTGATGCCAGCTGATTGACATCCTTGGTAGCTTAGTCCCTCATTTCCTAGAATGATTTAAGAGCCTCCCGCCAACTTCTACAGCTCTGATTCAAAATCTTGGGCATGGGCCTTCTCCTTTGCCTTAGTCTTCTTCATCATTTAGAGGTCTTTCGCTAGGGCATTCCAAGCAGTACGTTCACTCTCCAGCTCCATCCTTAGTGAGTCCCTAGTAGTTCACAGGCCCTCAACCTATAAAAAGAAGGATTGCATGGTCATTTCCTAGGTTGGACACCGTTCTCCAACAGCATAGGTAACAATGGCCTTCAGCTAAATCAAATCTGTTAGAACTAAAAAAAGATAAAACATTTCAATCATCTAAGAATGTAACTAGAGTAGGCTGCACCCTATGCTCATCAACTATTGACCATTCTTATGAGGCAGATGAGCAACATGATGCTAATCCCTATCCGTCTTCAACCCTTCAAGGATACGATGAGTAATGTTAGTCTAATACTTAAGGATCGATTCACCAATTCCCATGCCCATTGAGGGTCAAAAACCTAGAATGGCATAATCTCCTTCAGCGTCAAGTTATGCTTCTAAGCTTGGCCATGTTCAAGGATGAGGTTATAAGGCTGAAGGCACTTATGAGCTGGCAGCTCAAGAAGGGCCCCATGATTGGGTTGAACCCTCTCAGAGAAGACCCCTATAGGAATCTTAGCGGGAATAAGAGCAAGAGCCAACTGCATTTTTCTTTGATGATGCCTTTTTGGTTACTTTCTTTTGGGACACCACCATTGCTTTTAGGGGTGTAGAAGGAAGACCATGGGTCTCCGGGCACTTCACAAGAGGGGCTAGATCAAAAGACCTACAATCAGCACATAATGACATCAAGTCAATAGAACCAACGCTGCAGATTGAAAAGTTGTCTATGAAACCCCTACCATCACTCCCGTTTTACCTGACATCAACCTACTTAAAAGCCAAAGTGTGTGATCTCTTATGCACCAACTTAGCCTCTGAATGAGACTTGGATAATTCCACCACTGAGGATGCTGATTTGGAAGATGGAGTCTATATAGACTTCTTGGCCAACCCTAAATAGTGAGTTGTGTCACCTAGTAGGATGGCAATTTTTCGAGCATCAGCCAAGGCATCTGGGTTTCTCTTACACCTCTTCATGAACTCCTTAGCCCGGCCACCCATTTCTGTTAAAAAAAGCCAGAGGTTAGGACTAGCCAAGTGCACAAAAATTAAGAATGATCAAGCATCTAGCTGAAATACAATTCTCGGTGTCCGGGGTGCCTCTCTGAGCTTAGAAAGAGATCCCAAAGTTATCCACCAGCTTCTTCTTCTAATCTAGAGCAATGTTGGATGCGCTTAACACATCTGGATAACTCAGGAGGGTTCTACTAATCTATGCCCACCTGAGTGACATCTCCCTAATATTTGTATAGTGAATGGGAAATAAGTTGAGAAAATTGTCATTTCTAACCACTGACTCCAACTAAGTGACCAACCCAAAATCTGTGCGATGGCCCTCAAAGCCATTGTACATTGATGGCCACTGGACTAAGGCCTATTGGGGAATCTCAACAAATTAGCAAGGGAAACCCTACACTGACCCCCACAAGGTGAAGAAAAAATGATCCTTTTAACCTAACCTTAGCTCTTTGCATGACACGAATGTAAATGACTTGTTTCCTCCTCAGTTAATAAGGGTGATGTGGAAGAAAAGTGCATCCTTCCTCAAATCTAGCATGTGAAACCAGAGGAAAACTTCCAGCAAAGGAGTCATAGTCACCATCTTGCAGCAAAGAATGAACTCGTTAATATGTATAAAAGAGTTTGGGGTTAGCTATGAAGGTTGCACTTTGTAATGACCACAAAATTGCTCCACCAAATGGTGGAGAGGGAAGTGGAGCTCCACTTGTAGTTGGCCAATAAAGAAGGTGTGGACATCAACCTTTTTAACACCATCCTTAAAGCTCCCATCCTTCAGTGCTTGATCATGGGAAATAACAGCCACCACACTATTAAGTGTGATGTACCTTCTTACGTTCATTAGAAATGACCCCTTGGTGTGCTTCATCTTTGCACCCCTTAATACTCCCATATTGGGAAAGAATGGTATCGTTGAAGAATTGGCCTTACTGGCGGTAGCCCTGAACGATGACCTTAGAGATGTCATCTGAAAAAAATTACCGTGGAACATGTCAGGGTTACTTCCAACATGTGGCAGATGATGAACAAATGACCAAGAATGACCAAACTAGCAGAAGAGAAAACACCACCCAAAATAACAAAAAATCACTCCTATAAATTCTATAGAAGCAAAAATGAAAATAAAACTATTATCTTATTGTGAAAGCTTAAGAAGACTTCAGAAAACTTGAATGCTAGAAGGAAACTTGGCAGTGGCAAAGAGTAGAGGAAGCAGAGCAGGAAACAGCAAGAAGCAGTCAAACGGTGAAAATGAAGGGTCAAAAAACCCTAACATATATATAGGGAAGCCTACGACTCTTGTATTACCACATTGAAAATTACCACTATCATCATGATGGATTTGTCACCCATTAAGAAGAGGACATGTGGCCACGAACTGCCAATGGGCATGGCTGATCACTTTTGTGAGAAGCATTAAATGGGTGTTGCTTTAACTTATCTCGATTGTTGAATTTGCCACGCGTAGCAATAATAGTGGCTAATAATCAAATGATGATGTTTTCAAAACTTCCTTAGGAAACAAACTAGGAAAGTGTCTAACTAGCCTAAAAATGGTGCTACAATAAAAAATGAGGGGTCACACACCCCTTGATAGCCAAGGTGCCGATCACCCTACGAAGGCAAGGGTTCGGACAAAGCACCAACCTCGGAAGAGAAATCACCCACCACAGAAGGAAGGATGTTCGACCTCCCGAAATCCAGCCTCAGCGTTTCGCCATTCTAGGAAACGACAAATGCGAACCTCGGGGGGATGAGTAAGCCATCCTCGGAAGTGGGGGTGTCTCCGAGAAAGGTCACCTTCGGGAAATATACTCCTGCGATACCAAAAGTGACCTCGGAAGACAAGTTCTTCGAAGATGTCTCCTCTACCAAAAATGGGGCCTCGGGAGTACGACATAAGCATTTAAGGAGCCTCTAACATATCCCCGATAATCTGCCCCCAGTCACGTCCTGACACACCGCCTGTAGGGATACTCTAGCACGCCACTTTCGGGTTACCCAGAGCCCTAGCCTGGCAGCCCATGCCGACTAGGGGTCCTCTATTGCCCAAAAGATGTGGAATGCATCCCGCCAAACACATGTCACTATCTGGGCTGGCCATCTGAGAAGGACTATTACTACTCACCCCTCTACGAATACTTGGTAATTATTCCAGAAGAAGGAGGAAACTTTTTGAGATAAGATACTTCTTTACTCTTTATCATTTGATTACCTCAAAAAAATATTCACTTGGGCGTCGGAGGTTCCTCCCCGAAAAAACACTCTGGGGGCCTCCTAACCCTTGCTTCCTGTGACTTTCAGGTGATCTTCTCAGAGTACGTTCGTTCCAGACCTTTCTCCATTTCCATAAGCCCTTGCCGCCTTCACCATGACACACGAAGGAGATGCTGAAGGGCATCATCTGGCGCCGTCTGTGGGAACCCACCCCCAGGTCACCGTCGTTGAAACTCGGCGTTCTAAGGACAAGGGACTCCTTAGGTCCCCATCCGTGCCAGAAATTCAACCGGCAGTCGAACAAACTACGACATGGACTTCCTCGCCTGAGGACGAACATCCACTGATTATTACTAGGGCCTTCCTGCGAAAATTTTAGCTCTCTGTTGTGGCCGAAAGGATGCAGCAGTTAGAGCAAAGGTGGCCACAACCAACCCCAAGACGAAGGCCCTCTTCACCAGCGCCTCGGCGTGAGAAGAGCCCCCGATCAACTCATCGGAGCTCGGGAAGTGGGGATCAACGCGATGAGTCCTCAACGGAAAACATACCCCTCAGGGCGCGACTTGTGGGAGAAACGGGGACAAAGCAACCCAGGGCCCCCCACCGAAGGAGTTCTACGCCTGAGGCAAAGTCACCATCTCCCCAGCGCCGAAGTCATTCCCCAAAGAGAAGACGTCAGTCTCCATTCCCAGAAGCCTACCGATAGCAGGAAGAAGAACCTAGCTCCACACTCTTCATGGAGAAAATTCTAAAGAGGATAGAAAGGGTGGAGAGACAAGTAGCTCGGAAGCCCGTCTAGGCTAGATTGTCAGAAACCTTCAATGGAGATGAGTCACCATTCACCCGAACAGTGGTCGAGGCACCTATGCCAAGCGATTTTTGGGTACCTCGGCTGGAAACCTACGATGGCTGAACCGACCCCCAGGCTTATCTGACCAAGTATAAGCATAGTATGGTACCGCACAGAGCTGATGATGCTACCATGTGCAAATGCTTTAAGGTCACCCTTATTGGACCGGCCACGGCGTGGTACAAGTCGCTGGCTCCTGGAGGCATAATGGAGTTCTAGGAACTGTTTGCTGCCTTCATGCAGCAGTTCATCAGGAGTCACCCAACGGTGAAAATGCCTGTCCAAATGTTCGATTTAGCGCAGAAAAATAGTGAAACCATACGCTACTATGTCAAAAGGTTCAACAGGGAAGCCTTGAGTGTCCTAGACTTCAGGCCGGAAATATGTATCTTGGCCATGACACAAGGGCTTGGGAGAGACTCCAAGCTATTCTACGAGTTTTCCAAAGATA
This sequence comes from Aquilaria agallochum, assembly GCA_000696445.1. Classification (NCBI taxonomy): domain Eukaryota; kingdom Viridiplantae; phylum Streptophyta; class Magnoliopsida; order Malvales; family Thymelaeaceae; genus Aquilaria; species Aquilaria agallochum. The sequence continues at coordinate 6,310 of KK903989.1, forward strand.
CCCCTGACACGCTCGGTGAATTCTACCGAAGAGCAGAGCAGCACATGACCGCCGAAGAACTGAGAATGGGAGGCCCGAGGTCCGATCATGTCCGTGCTGAGGGACTAAGTCAGCAAACTCGCTACCCAACTAAAACAATTGGGCGTCCTCGGAAGTTTAAGGGAAGGAAGCCAATTGCCTTCACTCCCCTGAACACCATGAGGACGAACATCCTGATGGCGATGGAAAGGCAAGGGTCTCAGATTCAACGTCTGAGGGCCATGACCTCGGACAACAAGAGGAGTACGAAAAAATTCTGCCAATTCCATCGAGACCACGAGCATGATACCGAAGATTGTTTCCAACTGAGGAAGTACATAGAGATGCTGATAAAGCAGGGACAACTTCGGCGTTACCTGCACATTCCCTCCCCGAAGGGAAGGAAGGAAGAAGAAGGAAAGGTAGAGGACGAAGAGTACGACTCCGACAGGCGTTGAAACCGAAGTCCGGAAAGGCATCCCCCGCCCCCGGTAGGAGTAATACAAGTGATTACCATAGGGCTGCCGTCGGCAGAAAGAAAAAGAAAGGCCAGAGATATTTCGGTAATGGAGTACAGGAATCCATCGAAGAAGCTCACTCGAAAGGATGGATCCACCGTCATTTTTCCACATGATGATCCTTTGCTGATTATGGCAAGGATAGGAAGTTGGGACATCAAGAGAGTACTACTTGATGATGGCTCAAACGCAAACGTCCTATTCTCCCACCTATTACCAAGCTTGGGGACATCAAGAAGTGATTTCAAATTTGTTACTTCCCCTACTTTTGGAGTGGGGCCGTCCGAACTTCCCGTCCTTGGATGGGTAGATCTTCCCCTAATGCTAAAGGGAACTTCAGCAAACAACAGAGAGGAGTTGTTCGCCTCCATAATGACAAGGTTCATCGTCATCGATGTCCCTTCATCATATAACGCCATTCATGGAAGGCAGACTCAAGGAAACCTCCACATTCGCCCAGATGTGAAGTACCTAACTGTCACCTTCACCACCAAGGATGGAGATGCTGAGATCTTCATCGACCAGGGGGAGGTGTGAAAGGTGTTTGTAAAGGCGAGAAAAGCCCCAGCGGCAAATTGTGCGCAGACAACAGAAACGAAGGTGCTGCCCGCACAAGAATTAGAAGAACAAGGAAAAGAGGATCCTGAGAAAGTAGAAATGGAAGAGATAGAGCTTGTCCCAGGCCGAAACACCCGAGTAGGAAAAAAATTGGCCAAAGGAGACAAGGAAAAGCTTGTATCTTTCCTACTAACGAATAAAGATCTGTTCGCCTACTCACCGAAAGACATGCGTGGGGTAGACCCTAGCATAATATAGCATAGCCTCAAAGTAAACCCAGAGGTGCACAAAAACAACTTCGTCAAAACCGAAGTCCAACACCTGTTAGATGCAGGTGTAATCAGGGAAGCCAAATACCCCGAATGGCTAAGCAATATAGTCATCGCCACGAAAGATGGGAGCAACAAGCTCCGAATGTGCATAGACTTCCGAAATGTAAATGATGCTTGTCCTAAAGATTCATATCCTCTCCCGCCGATAGATCAACTGGTGGACTCGACCGCTGAATCTGGACTCCTGAGCTTCCTAGATGCTTTTAGTGGGTACCATCAAGTCAGGATGAACCCCGAGGATGAGGAAAAAATTGCCTTCATCACCGAAATCGGTACGTATTGTTACGTAAGAATGCCCTTCGGGCTCAAAAATGCAGGAGCTACCTACCAGAGGCTGATGAACAAGGTCTTCAGCAGCCAAATAGGGAGAAACGTGGAAGTCTATGTGGATGACATGATAGTCAAAAGCAGGTTGCCTGGCGGCCACATTGCTGACTTGGAGGAAACTTTCCACCAACTTAGAGCATTCGGAATTCGTCTCAATCCCGAGAAGTGCGTCTTCAGCGTAAGTTCGGGCAAATTCCTCAGATTTATAGTATCGAAAAGGGGTATTGATGCCAACCTGGAAAAAGTCAAAGCTCTACATGAATTCTGAACTCCTGTCACAACAAAAGATGTGCAAAGGCTTACGGGCAGAATAACCTCCCTTAGCAGGTTCATCTCTAGATATGGGGATCACTGCCGAGCATTGTTTAAGGTACTCACTAAGGCAGCAAAAAATAGTGGCAACCTTAAAAACAATGATCACCCTTGGAACGAGGATTGCCAAAAGGCCTAGCAAGAACTCAAAGTTTATCTGACCTGACTACCCACTATTCGGCAACCTCGAGAAGGAGAACCCCTCGTGCTATACCTTGCTGTTGCTAAGAAAGCACTGAGCTCGGTTCTCGTAAAGGAAGAAGGAGCGGTGCAGTGGCCAGTCTATTACGTGAGCAAATTTCTGCATGGCACCGAAATCAAGTACCCCCTACTACAAAAAGCTATCTATGCCTTAGTATTAGCAAGTAGGATACTGTGTCCATATTTTTAGGTTTATCCCATCATTGTCCGAAGTAACCTACCCCTTCGGGATGTCATGAAGAGGGTAGACCATTCGGGAAGGCTTTCCAAATGGTGCATAGAGCTCGGAGAGTATGATATCACTTACGAACCAAGGAAAGCAATAAAAGCCCAAGCCCTGGCAGACTTCATTGCCAAAGTACCTTTCACCGAGAGTGATCAGTTTGACCTTGGAAAAAGTGAGCAAGAATGGACCCTGTTCATAGATAGGGCATCCGGCTCTGAGCACCAGGGAGCTAGGGTAGTCATTTGCGGCCCCGAAGGCATGGAAGTAATGAAAGCCATCAAATTCGGGTTTAGTGTCACCAACAACGCCGTAGAGTACGAGGCTCTCATAGCAGGGTTGCACCTGGCTAGAAATATTGGTGTGAGAAACCTGAAAGCCCATAGTGATTCTCGGTTGTTTGTCCGACAGATGGCAGGGGACTACAGTGCAAAAGATCCAACTTTGGCAAAATACCATGAGCTTGCGTCAAAACTCATCCGGGAATTTGACGCGGTGCATATTGAAAATGTGCCTCGATGAAGCAACACCAAGGCAGATAGTCTGGCGAAGTCAAAAAACTTCGCCGACATATTGAGTGACCCCAGCATTGCGGTAATGAACACAACAAACTTCGAAGAAGGATGGGAAAATCCTACAAAGAGGTATCTTACAACCTTGGAGCTTCCCGAAGACCCTCGCGAAGCAGTAAAAGTGCGAAGACGTTCCGGATGATACTTCTTAATAGGGGAAGAACTATACCAACAGGGATTTACAAGTCTATTGCAAAGATGTATTGGCGAAAAGGACACTCGGGCAATTCTCGAGGAAGTCCACGAGGGAATCTGTGGTGTCCACATCAAGACTGATGCTTTGGCAGGAGTGATACTTCGCCAAGGGTATTTTTGGCCCACATTAAGAAAGGACGCAAGATAGTTCGTCCAAAACTGTGATAGTTGCCAGAGACATGCAAAAGTTCAAAGATTGCCCTCAGAACTAATAAACTCGACTAACTACCCCTGTCCCTTTGTAGTATGGGGCGTTGACCTCATCGGCCCACTCCCGACAGCACCTGGAGGAGTGAAATTCTGCGTGGTCGCAGTAGACTACTTCACCAAGCGGGTAGAGGCAGAGCCCCTAGTAACTATCACAGCAAAGGATATACAAAAATTTGTCTGGAAAGGAAATATATGCAAGTTTGGCATACCGAGGGTGATAGTCGCCGATAATGGTTCCCAGTTTATTGACAAAGGGTTCCAGGAATTCATCACCAACCTCAGAATAAAGATGCACTTCACCCCCGTAGCTCATCCCCGGAGCAACAGACAAGTAGAGGTGTCTAACAGGACCATAAAAGATGGTATGAAAAAGAGATTAGGGGAGGCAAAGAGAAAATGGCCAGGAGAACTTCCTAGTGTGCTGTGGAGCTATCGGACAATGCCCCGAAGGGCTACGGGTGAAACACCTTTTTCGCTCATTTTTGGCGTAGAGGCTATTATCCCTGTTGAGGTAGTATGGCCATCAATTATAATACAGGTGTTCCATGAAGGAGGAAACGACCTCGGGTTGAGAACCAAGCTCGACCTGGTGGACGAGCACAGAGAGATGGCCGAGCTCAGAAGAAAGGCCTTTCAACAAAGAGTGGCCATAGCCGCAAACGTGCATGCTAGTCCTAAAGGAATAAGGAAAGGAGACCTTGTCCTCCGAAAGGCCAAGTTCGAACCCCAAAAACCGTCCCACGGGGTGCTTCTGCCAAATTGGAAAGGACCTTACTTGGTCCTGGACGAGGTCCGAAATGGAGTATACAAGCTCGGCGACACCGAAGGGGGAGAACTGAAAAATACCTGGCATTCAGATGCCCTAAAAAAATTCTATACTTAGAAATTTTTTCAGAAAAATTGTAGTTACTCTTCCCCGCAGTCTAAAACTAGCCAGATGTTGTCGATAGATTGAAAAATTAGTTCCTTAATGGTTTTCCTTTCGGAACTAACTCTTGGATGGAGTATAAACTTGGCGGAGTTCGAAAAAAGTCTAAAACTACTCTTCCTGAAGAAGTAAGTATGGACAAATTCGACGAAAGTGCGTGCTTAGAATTATTTCTGAAAAATCCTATTGGAAAGAATGAATGGAGATTGGAGAAAGAATCTTCATTAAAAAATTCTAAGGCAAAGATATACAAGCAAGCAAGAGTACAAGAAAGTAAGGAGATGCCTATTGCTAAGCAGGGACATCTGATGTCTCATCATTATCATCATCGTCATCATCATTAGGCTCAGTCAGAAGCACCGGCTTAGCTGGAGGAAGATTGAGAAAATCTGGCTTTGACTATACCTCCTGGGGCCTTTCGGGAAAATCTAGAGCGGATAGGTAGGAAAGGTCGAGCTCAGGGTGCCGAGCAAGGACTTGATGGCGCGCCAAGCAAAAGCCGTCTTGGAAAGCCACCATCGCCATTCGCTCAAACTTGTCCTTTTCGGCACCAAAAGCATTAAGCTCGGTCTGAAGCTTGGCAATCTTCTCCTCTAGCTTCTTCTTCTTCTTGCTCTTAGCCCCCTTCTTCAAAGATTTAACCTTGGCATCTAGGTCGGCGTTCAAAACAAGCGCCTTCACCAGGCTCTCACCATCTTCAGCATTCACCTTACGAAGAGCCACGTTCTCTAAAGAGAGAGCAGCACATTTTGAGCTGAGGTCGTCAACCTTGGCAGTGAAATCTAGGAGAAGTTCCTGCTTGCTCATCGCGAGCTCGGCCCAAAGATTCACAACGTCCTCCTTCACAATCTTGAGCTCATCATATTTGAGGACGTGCCTGGTGCAAAACTCCTTCATTTTGCTCAAAGAATCTTCAGACCGAGAACGGGCCTCTGTTTGCTTCAACGCCCAAGTGCGGAAATACCCGCTGTATGCCAAAAGCTGCAAAAACGAAGGCCCTGAATGAGTATCAAAAGAATGACGGAAACTTAGAAGGAAAATCCCTAAATAAACAAAGAGGAAAGAACTACCTGCGCGGAGTGCTCGGTCATCCTCGCCACGAGGATCTCTTCATTGGGACATTCGGGGATGAGCAACTGAAAGGTAGTATTTGTCATCATGCCAGTCGCCATTTGGGGAGCCATCAACTGGCTATCCTCAGAGAACAAGTTCATGTCCTCTGTGAACATCTAGAAAGGCTCCCTCGGCACTTTGTCGAGAGGGATCCACTTGTCCCGAAGAGCCCTTCGCCGGGCGTGAGCATCCACCCAGGGCGCCGCAGACATGTCCTCTGCAAGTTTACGCTGAAGTTCCATCAGTACGTCATCCCTTAGCCATTCATCCAAAAAATCGTAGATACGAAAAATACTAAGGTTTGTAGGAGAATGGCTAAGGAACCAACCTGGTAGAACTTCAGCGACGTCGTCTTCAGAACTGCCCCCCCGGACTTCACTAGGAATATTCTTCTTTTTCCTTCTTCTACTCTCTTCAAGTTCTTAAGCAGATCTTTGCTCAGAAGAAGGCTCGGCGGGTAGAATGGGGCTCAGTATTACCCAAAGAAGGGCAGGGTCCGAAGGAAGGTCCACCAGCATTGAAGGAAGAGCAGGAGATTGATCCTGCACCTCCACAACGACTTCGGGAGGGGGAGTAACAGCCCTAGCCTTCTTGGCCCTAGAAGGCCCGCTGCTGATCATCTTCCTCCTCTTAGCAGGCACCTTTTTACGCGTCTACTCCCCCCTCTCGGCCTAGCCAAAGAAGAGCGACTTGTAAAAATCAGCAGATTGATCGCCCATCTCTGCAAAAGGAAAAGGTATCAGCGTAAGTCCAAAAGGAAAAAATATATTGAAACCAGGAAAGAGGCTTACTCTCGGCAAAATACTCATATGAGATCTCCCCCCGAATGAGCATGACTATCCAGACCTTCTTCCCCGGAAGAACGGGCACGGGCATCCGGGATCACTCTTGTTCGCGCTCACTACTCCCATCTCCCGAAGGACCTCCTCGGTCATGTGGTCCCACTTGATGGGAAAAGGGTAAAATGAACGCGGAAGGACCTCGGGGTCCCAGTCTACCACGGCCTGGATAAGCCTATCAAATTGATCAAACTCAAAAGCCAGCTACGGAGTCAGGAGTTTCCGGGGGTCAACAACGTCCATCTTTAGGGTCCCCGAAGCCCATCTGGTGGGAATGTGATGCCAAAACTTGGGGACTGGCAGGAAGAAAAACTTCTTCTGCCACCCCCACCAGCTGTCCTTGTTGTCAAAGGTGAAGGTAAACTTTTTGCTCCCGGATCCTCGGTGAAGCAGGAAGTAAAAGCCTTCCTTCGAGACTAGGTGAAGTTTGTAATACCGCATGAAGAAAATAAAGTGGGGGTTTATCTTAAAAACCCCACACATGCAAAGAAAAGAATTGAAGTAGGAGTAAGAATTTGAGGGAAGTTGGTTCATGGCGATCCCATGGAATTTGCAAAACTCACAGATTATGCGGTGAGGAGGGTACCGAAGACCGGCTTTAACTGAGCTTGGTAAACGGTAAGCTCATTTGAATCTGACATATAGCCGTAGGAGCCCAGGATGGGCAACCTCGGGATGAGGTAAGAAGGAAGGTAATACTTGGCCATCCACTTCTTCACCTTCTTCAGAGTGGCAGTACAAGGATGAGATTCGAGAGGAAGAAAGCTCTCGGGGAGAGGTCGGACAGTTAGCAACGGGGTCAGATCAGACATTCTTTCACAAAAGAAAAGGATGACTCCAGAAGGGTAAGGAAACAGGGATACCTAGGAAAAATGACCTGGAAAGAAAGAAGAAAACAGAAATTGCAGAAAGAAGCACCCACCAAAGGTCTTGTTGAAATTCCTGAACACCGCCGTAAAAATTGCTGGAAATCACTCCGCCGCAGAAATCGCTGCTGGAAAGAAAGAGAAATACAATAGAAGACTCTAGAGCAGATGAGAGCAAAAGCAAAGATTGAGGCAAAAAATGAGGCGAAACTCTCTTATATAGACCGAAGAGGGTAAGCGAAACGTCGTCATTATTATCCCTCGGAAGCGCAACAGACTCATCATTACTCCTCAAAGGTGAAGAGACGCAATTAGTGTGACCGGCGTAACTATCCCACCATCCACTAGCGGCCGCGTGTCATCCAACGCGAAGAACTAGGGCACGCCCCTCTGACATCGCGAAAACCAAGGCACACTTATCCATAACTGACATGTTTGACCAAAGGATACGACAGTTCAGGAACCTGCAGTAGAAGAAAGCAAAAGCGAAAGCTGCACGCACCTTGAGGTCACAGAAAGAACTAGGGAAGGGTACCTTGGCTATGAAGCAACGCCTTCTGAAAAAGAGCAAATTCTTAAGTAAAGCTCCAACCACGAGTTTGGTAAAGAAGCCTTCCCAAAAGCATAAAGCCGAAGTCTTCGCTTTGACTTCCCGGGAGGGGGCATATGATAGCCAAGGTACCGATCACCCTCCAAAGGCACGGGTTCGGACAAAGCACCAACCTCGAAAAAGAAATCACCCACCACAAAAGGAAGGATGTTCGACCTCCCGAAATCCAGCCTCAGCGTTTCTCCATTCCAGGAATTGAAAAATGCGAACCTCGGGGGGACGAGTAAGCCATCCTCGGAAGTAGGGGTGTCTCCGAGAAAGGTCACCTTCGGGAAATATACTCCTGCGATACCAAAAGTGACCTCGGAAGACAAGTTCTCCGAAGAGTTCTCCTCTACCACAAAGGGGGCCTTGGGAGTACGACATAAGCATTTAAGGAGCCTCTGACATATCCCCGATAATCCGCCCCTAGTCACGTCCTGACAAACCGCCTGCAGGTATACTCTAGCACGGTACTTTCGGGTTACCTAGAGCCCTAGCCTAGCAGCCCATGCCGACTAGGGGTCCTCTATTTCCCAAAAGACGTGGAATGCATCCCGCCAAACACGTGTCACGGTCTGGGCCGGCCATCTAAGAAGGACTATTGCTACTCACCCCTCTACAAAATACTTGGTAATTATTCCAGAAGAAGGAGGACACTTTTTGAGATTATATACTTCTTTACTCTTTATCATCCGATTACCTCAAAAAAATACTCACTTGGATGTCGGAGGCTCCTCCCCGAAAAAACACTCCGGGGACCTCCTAACCTTTGCTTCCGGTGACTTTTAGGTGATCTTCTTAGAGCACGTTCATCCCGGACCTCTATCCATTTCCATAAGCCCCTGCTGCCTTCACCATGACACACGAAGGAGATGCTGAAGGGCATCACCTCTTAGGGGAGAATCCTTACCAGGAAGTACGATGGCATCCCAAAAAATGCAAGGCCCCGACCCATATTATCCTATGGGGGGAGCTATTGGTAGGGTAAAGGCCTAACACGAGGCCTATAATAGATGAATTTGCATTTGGCAGATCAAAGATGGTAGGCATAATAGGCCAACAGGGAAAGCCTCTTTCTAGATGGGAATGAGATCCCGGAATTGTAGGGATTAGTTGAAAGATTTCCATCCAGGAGCAATTCACTCGGATCTACCATCAACTATATAAACCAACCCAATTACCAATCCCAAGATAGGACATTCTCACATGACATTTCTTTACTCCTCTCTGCTTACCCAAGAACTGACTTGATCATCAAAAGGTTTCCCTGGGAAAACATCCTGGGGCTCTCATGTTGTATTTATGCGTAGAATCCGTGGTGTAGTAATTCCTCCCAAGGTTGGTGTTATGAATTTCTGAGGGGGGTGCTAGACTTATTGTGGGAGAAGGTTTTTGTGGGCGATAGCCCTTCAGCTATCACATGCCCCCCACTTAAGTACCAAAGTTGTGACTTCGATACTAATCATCTATGAGCATGTTACCACAATCCTACCCTTGGGAAGCTAAAGTCATCCTTGTTAGAAGAACTTCTCTTAATTAAGGTCGTTCTTGCGGCGTAACTAGATCTTTGGTCCAAGACACTTCCTTTTTCCAATGTAGTATTTTTGGCATTATCTTTAGAACATAAGGAGCTGTTTTGATACATTCAAGTTGAATTCTCAATTTTGGTGAGGTCACATCTTCGGCACACATGGAGTCATTTTTGCCTTAGGGTTTTTATTCCTGCCATTTGCAAATGAATCATCACATCATCTGACCAACCAGTCACCATATCTCGGTTTACGCAACATAGACCTACTAGTTCAGAAGGTGTGCCCCTATTTTTGTGTCATGCAACATATGTCATTGACAATTTATCATCCTTCGTGTTCCTCACATTTGTTATGTCTCTTTGCTTGCAGAGGGTTATAATGGCACCGCTTTGCCTGCCTCATTCGGGCTATATCAACCCATCTTCCTTTAGAGTTTTTACACTCTTCTACTCTCATTCTTACTTTCTAACCCTCTCTCATTCTCCAAGTTTTTCCTGTAGCAATGTTAGTGGAGAAGCAATTTCTGGTAGCATGTTATGACGATCTTCATAGGTTAATGTCCCTGAAGTCAATTTTTTTTCCATAATAGCATTTCTGAGGTTAGGGTTTTAGATCCTTGAAAATGCATTCTTCTCAAGCCAAGGTTCATTCGATTCCTGAGAGTTGGATTCCTCTCAACATTTATCTGAGCTGTGCCATTTCAGAAAAACTGAAGAAGTGGTCAGCCAAATTTTTTCATCCTTCTTATGTCACTACTAGTCTCCTCAGCCCTACTGTGCCAAGCTACCTTCTTTCTCATAATGAGGTTACCATTTTTGGAGCACAACTAAAGGCAGGTCTTTGGTATCCTACACTGAAGATGGTTTGTGACTTTTGCTAATGTCATTGCATAATCGTTAACCAACTTCCCCTGAACTCCTACTCCTACTTTAATGCCTTTCTTTGCATGTGTAGGGTCTTCAAAATAGAGACCTACTTCATCTTTTTCATGAAATACTACAAACTTTACCACATCCCAATGGGTGGGTTATACTTCTTGCTCCCTTGGGGATCCAGGAGCAATAAATTCACTTTCATTTTTGACACCAAAGATAATTGATGAGGATGGTAGAAGAATTACCTTTTCATGAATGTAGATGAGAAGTGGAAGGACATGCCCATGAAGTGGGCTTCAACAATGCTTGACATCAACCTGATGGATCCGTCAATGTTGCTTACTCTATAACTTGAATATCAGTTCAAGGAATTTGATACTAGTATTCAGGCAATTACTGACTAGTCAGACCAAGCTTCTTCGCGTCCATTATACCCCTTCCTGATCAGATTGAACCTTATAACCGAAAAGGTACTTTGGGAGGTCAGGGTCATCAAGAAGTATGTCATTGACAAGAAAATGCCAAATCCAGCAATGGAGGAGAAGAAGTCCTGGCTGGTCATGTTTCTTCTGCACTAACTTACTTATTCAACACTTGTAGAGAGTAAGCTTTTTCCCACCTTTCTGTTTGGAATTTCTCCATACTTACACTGATGTTTCTCTCTTTGCAGAGATGGGCAATAAATCAGCAGCCTTCTAAAAGAGTCTCTTTCTTGGCCAAGCCAATAAAGTGGAGCAAAAGAAAAAGGCGCCCAAAAGAAAGAATGGGGCATCTGGGCAGTCTTTCGTGATGCCAAAAATGAAGAAGACAGAGAAGGACTCTCTCACTCCTTTTCCCGAAGACCAGATGGTTGTC
>KK903989.1:19881-31105 GCA_000696445.1 Aquilaria agallochum
AGGTCTCCTTGCCCTAGCCTCCAAAAAGGACAGCCGCACTCTTCTCTTGCAATTCCTTGGAGGACGCAAGCTAGCACTGCGAGCGCAAGAGAAACGCATCTACCGGGACATGGTGGAAGCGTGGTGATCCCGAGAGGCTCGTGTGGATACCATAGAGAGCCTGAACACGTCAACTGTTCAGGTTTTGTGATTCGACTCTACAGTTGAGTGAGAGATCTCAATCGAAAATTAGGTATGAAAATTTTCGAACACCCGGTTTACCCCGTTTCACTTGGATCCTGGAGGGTTTCGGTTAAATTCCGCTGCGCTGTTGGCTCCCAAAACCCAACAAGTGACACTAACAGGGATGATGCCGAACTCCTACTAGGTTTGTCTCTTAGCCATTCATTTATGAATTTCGGCATTTTCGGCATTTTAGACTTTCTAGATGAATGGCTAAGAGACAATGTGATAAAGGAACTTTGGCATGATTTTGCATAGGATCAGGCTTACAGTGAGTGGATGATGGACCACCTTTGGAAGAGGGCTGTTCGGGATTTGCAGATCCCAAAGGACAAAGTTACCAGGGAACCCTTCCGGACATTTACTGAAGACATGGACTTGTTTTCAACAGATTGCTCGAAGATGTTCCCTCAAATGGCAAAGGGGATCATGACCGATGCCACTTTCCAAACCCTGATGAGGGAGTGCCGAAATGAGGAGGTCCTTTCTGCTCAAATTTCGAAGCATACAGCTCAGGTAAGCCTTAGTTCCTTAATACTTAGAAAAAATTTTGAGTTTTGTAAGTTGCCTATAACCCACAACTCTTTTTATTTTTTTAGCTGCTGGCCTATGAAGGCTATCTTTGGGCTTGGGCGTGCAAGCAATCCCCCATCCAAAGCCAATCGGAGGAGAACTTGTCCAAGGCCAAGGAGATGTTCGTGAGCTCACATATGAAATACGACGAGCTCAACAAAATTGTGAAGGAGGACTTTGCAAAGCTTCGACAAGAAGTGCTGGAGAGCCAAATAGGGCTCTTTGAGCAGTGCTCCTCCAAAATCAATGACCTCGGGGTGAAGGTGGTAGAGCTGAGCATGGGGAAGGAGGTCTTTTGGCAGCAAAGAGAGGATGTGGTAGCCAATTTTGCCAAGGCACTGGGGATCAACACTGAGCTCCTTGCTAAGATTGATTGGTTGAAGAAGCAGAAGAAGAAGAAGAAGAAGAAGAAGAAGAAGAAGAAGAAGAAGAAGAAGAAGATGAATATGGAGCCCTTTAAAATGGAAGTGGAGCATCTGATGGCAGAAATGGCCAAGGCAGAATAGGTGGTGAAGTCCTCTTTTCAAGATGACTTCTGCCTCGACATCTCCTTCCTCAAAGATTTTGATATTCCCAATTGACCCTCCTCGCCATGGTCCAAGATGGAATTCCTGAATCTGCCTAAGCTCCCTCCTTTCACTAATGATGTTGACGATGATGATGAGAAAGATGCTGAGGATGCAGATGCTGAAGAAACTGAAGATGGACAAAATAGCCCATAGCACTTAGTTTCTTGTATTTTTTTTGTTTTTTTTGTACTTTGTACCTTTTAATGGAATTGCTTTCATTCCTCAAAATTTTTGCTAAGTCCGCAATAGCACTATCTTCAGCGAGTATTGCTTGTCTGTGGACTTTTTGGTTGACTAACCATCTTCGGCTAGCTTACAATCTTTGGCTATGTAAAACCCTATAGATTCGGTCATGTACTATCCTTGATGAAAATACTAGCAAGGATTCAAGCAATATTTTCTAAGTGTTTGAAAATAATTCAAGCAATGTTTTCAGGAAACTTGCTACATACAATAACAGTTAGGTATTTTCGGAATCAAAAGTATTTGGTGAAGATGGTACAGGATTACTTAAGTACCTTCGGTAACGGCTATATTTGGCTAGGCCTCTTTGGAGGATTCTCATAATAAAGATCTTTCCATGAAAATTTTCTAATTGTAGAATTTTTTCAAGGAGTTTGAATGCCATGTGTTTTTCAATTCTTCTCCTTCTGTACTTCCAAGCTTATAGACTCCTGGTCAAACTTCTTCAAGGACCAAATAAGGTCCTTCCCAATTTGCTTGAGGTACTCAATGGGATGGTCTTCGGGGCCTTAGTTATGCCTTTCAAAGAATAAGGTCTTCTTTCTTGATCCCTTTAGGTTTCACATGCAAGTTTGTAGTAATGGCTACCCTTTGTTGAAAGGCTTTTCTACTGAGTTTGGCCACCTCCCTATGCTTGTCAATCATATCTAACTTGGTTAAACACCTATACTCTGATAGATGGTTGTATGACTTTGATAGGGATAATGGCCTTTGTGCCGAATACGAGCAAGAAAGTTGTTTCACCAGTAGCTATTCTTGGAGTTGTTCAATAACTCCATAGTACACTTAAGAGTTGTCCAGGGCATTTTCCCTTGGCTTCTTTTAGCCTCTTCTTTAGACCATCTGTTATTGTTTTATTGGACACCTCAACTTGTCCATTGCTCTGAGGATGAGCAACTGGGGCTAAGTGTAATTTTATGCTGAGGTTGATGGCAAATTCCTGAAATCCTCTATCAACAAATTAGGAACCATTATCTGCTACTTTCGCCCTTGGCACACTAAATTGGCATATGTTGTTTTTCTAGGCAAACTTCTAGATGTCCTTTGCCAAGATTGTTGCCAGAGGCTCTGCCTTAATCCACTTAGTGAAATAATATATTCGAGGCCCTAGTTCTACCTTTCGGAGAACATGGTCTCCCTTCTCATTCCCTTTAGGTTTGACAAGCAAGTTTGTAGCATTAGCTACCCTTTGCTAAAAGGCTTTTCTCCTTAGTTTGGCTACCCCCTATGCTTTTCAATCATATCTAACTTGGTTCTTAGACCGAGGTTGTTCTATTACCACCACACAAAAAATGGGAGAATTACAAGTGTGGTGTAATCGTCAAAAAGCCATTGTATTATGTAATTCTCTTTATAGTGATTGAAGTGTGAGGGGTGAAAGGTATAATGAACACCTCCTTAAAAGTGTTCTAAGTTGGTAACTTGGCCCCCAAGAAAAGCCTTAAGGGTTGCTTGTTTGTCAATCAACCTATAGATTTTTTTATAAGGTTTTGGAAATTTGGGTACTTAATTGCAAACTCTCACGAAAGAGATTTGGATAGCTATGCGAAGAATATGAATGATATAAAAGTGTTATTGGAGACAAAAATGCTTATGGAGGAAAATTAAGGACAAAGAAAACACAAAAAGGCACAAAGGACCAAAGTCTTCTAATGTAGGCCTTAGGATGTGTATGTCTTTTGCTTAAGTCAAAGGAAGCAATTTGGAGTTTTCCCACCTGGGGAGGGGTGGCTATGGCTTGTGAATGGGTCAAAAATTTTGGGCACATGTGGTCCAATGAGTTTAATACAAAGAAACCATAATTAGTGAGAAGGAAATCACATAAAGCAAGGTTCAGCTTGTTTAAGTGTCTTTTGTGCCCTTAAGCTAATTTTAGGCCATTTAAGTGGCCAATTCAAATATCTCTCTCTCATTTTCAGCCTTCTCTAGCGCAAGAACATAGCCACACTTCCTCCATAGCCACCACACCTTTAAACTTGCAATTGCTTGAAATTGAAGGCAAAAGGAAGCAATTGGAAGCAAACCATAGCTATTGCTTGGATACTTCAAGGATCAAGCTTGATTTTTAGCCTACCCACTTTGGTAAGGGTTCCCTTACTCTCATGAGTTGTAATCTATATTTTCAAGCAACCATGGAGCTAGGGCTAGGCTTGGAAGTGAGCCACGAGCTTGATGAACCAAGCTTAGTGAGAGGAGTGTACTTATTGAACATTTTGTGACCTATTGCCAAGTCCACAAAGATGGCAGTGAAATAAGGCTTTCTAGAGCACAAAGTTAGTACCAACTAGCAATAAAATCCTCCTAAGACCAATAATTAGGATGAGTGGGGCTTCCATAGTGATTTATGTATGTTTATTACATGTTTTATGCACTAATCTGTGGTATATGTCACTGCCGCATTTCATGTGTGATGCCCGTTGGTATCCTCGTTGTACGACATAGTGGACTGCAACAGGGACTTTCGGTGAAGAGAGTATTTGCAAAAGTGGCTTCCGGAAGGGGTGGCTCCATGAAAGATCCAAAGAACGGTGCTTAGGAGATCCCTGGAGTGTTTTTCTGGGGGAGGAGCCTTTGACGCCCAAGTCAGTATCTAGCTAGATGGAGAGTAATGAGTAGAGAGTAGTCCCCCTTACCAAGGTGGTTTCCCAAGTAGTTACAGGGAGGTGTCAAGAAAAGCCTGCCCGACACAGCCCGCTCAGATCATGACACGTGTTTGGTTGGATGCAGTCCGTACCTTCAGAAACGGGGACCTCAAAGACGGCCTATCAGGGGTTAGAGCCGCAGGAGGTCTGCGTGTCAAGACATAGATGAGGACGACATGGCAGGACATGTAGGAGGGTAGCGTGTCAGGACGTGTACGAGGGCGGCGTGTCAGAGGCTCCTTAACCATTTTTGTCATATCTTTGAGACCCCTTCGGTGAAAGAGACCTCTTCAGGATGGGAGAGCTTCTTGCCGAGATTGCTTTAGTTATTCGCGAGTCCCCTCAGAACGGGGAACTCCTTTTAGAGGATGTTCTCCTCTTCCGAGGATGGTGAGTCTACCTCTTCTGAAGAAGGTTAGGCCATCTTACCAAGGGTGGTAGAACACCGTATTCCTAAAGTTAACACTATCACTCCCCAAAGGTGATGGTAGATCTCTAAGGTCATGGGGTCCGAAGGTCTGACCCTATCTTACCGAGGTTGGTGCTCGTATTTCTTAAGGGCAATGCTCACCCTTACCAAGGGTGACGCTTTGTCAGAGCTCGGCTTTCCAAAGAGTGATAGCCCTTTGGCCATCACATGCCCCCCCTCAGAAAGCTGAAGTGACTTCTTCGGTGTCTAGATTCTCAGAGTACATAATGAGGCCCATTTATGAAGGCTGGCAGTTATTTTGGGTGGGGGACACTTCGTTCTCCGAGGGTGTGCCTTCCCAGGTGAGGTAGGTTGTAGGTGCTACTCCTCGTCTCTTAGCTAGGCCCTTGGCTTTTTCTTGGAGTATGTGTTCCTCCTCTCAAATTTTCTGCTGCGTGTCAGTGAACCGTCATGTCTTAAAATTATTTTGGCACGCCTCTTCCGATGAGCCTGCCTAGGCATCAGCATTGTTAGGAGGCGTGCCCTCATCTCTTGTGCTAGACGATACGTGTCACGTGGCTTTTGGGGGATAGTGGCATCGGTTATAGTAGCCGCGTCTCTTCGCCTTCAGTAGGTAATTTTGGTGACGATTCACCTTCGAGGGGCAGTTATGGCGATGATTCGCCTACCTCCTTCGGCCTATATAAACTTTCCTTCCCATCATGGCCCTCATTTGTTTTCCTTTGCTTCTGTCTTGCTCTTGTCTGTTTTCAAGCTCTTCCTTCTCTTCTGCGGCGGTGCTAGTGGCGGAGTGATTTCTGGTGACTTTTTATGATGGCGTCTACTAACCCTGACTTCATCAAACATTTTGGTGGGTTTCCCTTGCAAAGGCCCCTCAGTTTCTCTTGTTTCCACTTTTTCTGGAGTCCAAATTTTTCTTTTTCCCGAAGTTCCTTGACATTCTATCCTGAAGCCGTTTCTTTTAGCCGAACATGTCTTCCCCTGTCCCAATCATGTCCATCCAAACTACTCCCAAGGGCTAGCTTCCTCTTAAGTCTCATCCGTGTTGTACTACTTCGGAGAAATTAATGAAGTGGATGACTAAATTTTTTCTTCCTTCTTATGTCGTTGTCCGGTTACCTCGTCTGGGCCTATTCAGCTTCATGAATAGATCAGACAAGGTTACTGTTTTCCAAGCCCAACTGAAGGCCGAACTTCGGTTCCTTACGCTGAAGATGATTTGCGATTTTTTCCAATTCCATGGCATAGCCGTGAATCAGCTTCCTCCTAACTCCTACTCTTACTTTAATGCTTTTCTCTAGAAGTGTGAGGTTTTCAAGATAGAACCCCACTTCATCATCTTCATGCAGTATTACAAGCTTTATCCGGCCCCGAAGGGTCACTTCTATTTCACGCTACCTCGGGGATTTTGGAGCAAAAAATACATGTTCACTTTCGACACCAAGGACAGTTGGCGAGGGTGGCAAAGGAAGTTCTTCTTCTTAACGGTGGCAGAGGCATGGTCGCACTTGCCGACAAAGTGGGCCTGTGGCATGCTGGAGACGGATGTTGTTGATCCCAAGAAGTTGCTAACTCCCGAGTTAGCAGTAAGGTTTGCGGATTTCGATAGCCGTATCCGAGCTGTCGCCGACTGGGATGCCGAGGTTGCACCATGCTCCTTGTATCCCTTTCCCATCAAATGGAACCTTATGACCGAAGAGGTTCTTCAGGAGCTAGGGGTGCTTAAGGAGCACAAAAGCAATCTCGGCATGCCAGCTCCTACCATCAACGGGAAGAAGTCATGGCTGGTGATGCTCCTTCGGAAGGAGCTCACTTATGAAGCCCTTTTTGAGAGTAAGTTGCTTTGCAAATTTTGCTATAAGTCTCCTTTTGGACTCACACTGATATTTTCTTCCTTTTTCAGACATGGGCAACCAGTCAGCCACCTTCTACAAGTCCTTCTTCCTCGGCCAGGCCGATAAGGGGGAACAGAAGAAAAAGGCCACCCTAAATAGGAGTAAGGCAGTTGGAGGGGGGCCATCCTCGGCCAAGAAAGTGAAGAAGGACCCTCTTCCCCCCCTCCGGAAGATATTGAAGAGGTCGGGGACTAGCCTCTGGTCCATGCCGAATCACCATTAGCACTGGCCATCAGCTCCACTCCCTGTAGTCCCGTCACTTCGGCGGATATCCTGGGCACTTCAGTAGGAGGCCCTTCTACCGAGAAGTTCGAGGAGCGAAGATGAAACAAGGGCAAACATGTCCCTACTAAAGTGGAGGACGTCCATGATTAGAATGACGACGTTGCCGAGGTCCCACCAGGTTTGCCCCTTAGCCATTTTTCTACAACTTCAAACATTTTAGCATTCTCCATCTTTTAGATGTATGGCTAAGGGACAATGTACTGATGGAACTGCGGCGTGACTTTGCCGAAGAACTGGCACCCTCAGCATGGATGGTGGAGCACACCCGGAAGTGGGTCATTCGGGACTCCCATATCCTGAAGGATAAGGTTCCAAGCGAGCCTTTCTGGTCTTTTATGGAGGACATGAATTTGTTTTCTGAAGACGGCTAGCAAGTGGCTCACCAAATGGCGAAGGGCGTGCTCACCCAAGCCACTTTTAAGTCCATGGCGGATGAATGCCCGAACGAGGAGGTCCTCACTGCGAGGATGTCACAACACGCTGCCCAGGTATTCTTTAGGCCATTCATCCTTTCTCCAAATTTTTCTAAGTGTTTAGTTTTCTTTTGTAAATCTTTACCAAATGTCCTTCTTTTTGGTAGCTCTTGGCGTACAGCGGATATTTCAGAGCTTGGGCAGCGAAACAGTCTTCAGTCAGATCTTGGGTTGAAGATCATCTGGAGAAGGCCAAGGTATTTTGCACCAACTTGGTCGTTAAGAACACCGAGTTGAGCAAAATAGCCAAGGAAGAGGTTGCCAAGCTTCGGGAGGAGTTCTTGAAGGGTCAGGAGGAACTCTTAAAGGATTTCTCCTGGAAGATGTCTGACCTCGGTGCGAAGGTTGTCGAGCTAACTTCGGCCAACGAGGCCTATCAGAACGAGAAAGAGGAGGACCCTGCTCTCCTGACGAAGGACCTTGCTGATAATGTTGATCTTCAGGCCGAATTCGAAGCGTTGAAGAATGAGACAAAGGAGAAGAAGAAGGCGAAGAAGCTTGAGAAGGGGGTCGCCAGGTTGTAGAATGAGCTGGAGCCTTGTCTGTCGAGAAAAACAAGGTAAACCAAGCAACCAAGGTTGCTTTCTAGGACGGCTTTTGTCTGGCTCAGCATCAAGTTCAGACAAAGCACCCCAACCTCGACCTCTCCTTTCTGGCGGCCTTGGATATCCCCGAGTGGCCTCGTTGGGCCTGGTCCAATATAGATCACCTCAACCTGCCATTTGCCCTTCTTTTGGCACCGAAGGTCACAACAAAGGATGCCGGGGAAGGAGCATCTCATGATGGCAGGGTCCCTTAGGTGTCCATGGTTTTACTTTTCCTTTTTCTTTGTAACCTTCCTCTTGTAATCTCCTCCTCGTAATAAAACTCCTTAATAAAATTCTTTCTTTCCTCCAAAATTTTGGCTAAGTCTCAAGGCAAGTTTCTCCTTAAGTATTCTCCGGTTCCAAGAGTTAGCTTGACCACTTTCGGTCCAGGACCCTCGGGAAGATATTTTTCGCGCCTTTTATCAACCATGTTCGGCATAACACCATTTTTCATGAATGTCTTTCGAGCAAAGTTTTGTTTGTTTTTATCAGCCATGTTTGGTTGAAGCGCTTTCAAAGAAAAATGTGTGATTTTCGCAAGTAAATACTCGCACCTTATTCGGTTAGGGCTATTTTTCCCAGAAAGCTCTTTTGTACTCAGAAATTTTTCTAAGTGTACAATTTCTTGAAAAATTTCTAAGTGTAGAATTTCTTTAGAGCATCTGAATGCCATATGTTTTTCAATTCTCCGCCTTCGGTATTGACAAGCTTATAGACTCCTGGCCGAACCTCATCAAGGACCAAATAAGGCCCTTCCCAATTTGCCCGAAGTACTCCGTGAGATGGTCTTCGGGGCTCAAACTCAGCCTTTCAAAGAACAAGGTCTCCCTTTCTGATTCCTTTTCGCCTGACATACAGGTTCGCGGCTATGGCTACCCTTTGCTGAAAGGCTTTTCTTCTAAGCTCAGACACTTCTCTGTGTTCATCAATTAGGTCGAGCTTAGTTCTCAACCCGAGATCATTCCCTTCTTTGTCGAACACCTGTATCCTAACTGATGGTTGGACTACCTCGATTGGAATAATGGCCTCTGTTCCGAAGATGAGTGAAAAAGGTGTCTTACCCGTGGCTCTTCGAGGCATCGTCCGATAGCTCCATAGCACGCTAGGAAGTTCTCTTGGCCATTTTCCTTTTGCTTCCCTCAATTTTTTTTTTCAAACCATCCTTTATGCTTCTGTTAGACACCTCTACCTGTCCGTTGCCCTGGGGATGAGCTACTAGGGTGAAGTGCATTCTTATCCCGAGGTCGGCAGTGAACTCTTGGAATCCCACGTCAACAAACTGGGAACTATTTTTGGCGACTATCACCCTCGGTATGCCAAACCTACACACAATGTTCTTCCAGAGGAATTTCTGTATGTCCTTTGCCGAAATGGTTGTCAGGGGCTCTGCCTCTCTCCATTTGGTGAAGTAATCTACTGCAACTAGGCAAAATTTCACTCCTCCAGTTGCAGTTGGGAGAGGCCTGATAAGATCAACACCCCATACTGCGAAGGGACAAGGGTAGTTAGCCGAAGTTATCATTTTTGAAGGCAGCCTCTGGATGTTAGCGTATCTTTGGCAATTGTCACATCTTTGAACAAACTGTCTCGCGTCCTTTCTTAGGGTGGGCCAAAAGTACCCTTGGCGAAGTAGTACTCCTACTAAGGCGTCAGTTCCTATGTGGGAGCCACAGGCCCCTCGTGGACTTCTTTGAGGACTGTCTCTATGTACTCTTCGCTAACACACCTCTGCAGGGGATTCGCGTCCCCCTGTCGATATAACTCTTCTCCGATTAGGAAATATCGTCCAGAACATTTTCTCACTTTTGCTGCTTCGCGAAGGTCTTCGAGAAGCTCCAAGGTTGTGAGATACTTTTTTATGGGATTTTTCCATCGTCTTTCCGAGGCTGCTACACTCATTACTGCTATGCTCAGGTGACTTAGTACTTCAGTGGACTTTTTTCATTTGGCAAGAGTATATGCTTCAGCATTGTCTCGACGAGGCACGTTCTCAATGTGCACTGCGTCAAACTCTCAGATGAGCTTTGATACAAGCTCATGATACTTTGCCAAAGTTGGGTCCTTCGCATTATAGTCCCCTGCCATCTATCAGGCCACTAGCTGAGAATCGCTGTGGGCGTTTAGGTTTCTCATGCCGATTCTTCTAGCAAGGCACAAACCTGCTATAAGGGCTTTATATTCTGCCATATTGTTGGTGGCATTAAACCCAAATTTGATGGCTTTCATAGCTTTCATGTCTTCGGGACCATGAAGAATTATTCCAGCTCCTTGATGTTCGGAGCCAGAGGCCCCATTAACAAATAGAGTCCACTCAGGTTCATTATTTCCAAGGTTGGGTTGACTTTCTTCGGCCATGGGTACCTCGGCAATGAAATCTGCTAATGGTTAAGCTTTTATTGTCTTCCTTGGCTCATAGGTGATATCATACTCACCGAGCTCGATGTACCATTTCAAAAGCCTTCCCGAGTGATCTACCCTCTTCATGATATCCCAAAGGGGTAGGTTGCATCTTACGATAATGGGGTGACCTTGGAAATAGGGACGTAGCCTTCTGTTTGCAAGCACCAAGGCATAAATAGCCTTTTGTAACAAGGGGTACTTGACTTCGGCACCATGCGGGGACTTGCTCACATAGTATACTGGCCATTGCTTTGCCCCTTCTTCCTTTACAAGGACCAAACTTATCATCTTTTCCATGATGGTAAGGTATAGTATGAGGCGTTCTCCTCCCCGTGGTTGCCAAAGTGTCGGCAGACGAGTTAGGTAGGCTTTAAGCTCTTCCCAAGCCTTTTGATAGTCTTCATTCCAAGGATGCACCTCGGTTCCAGGATCACCACCATTTTTTGCTTCCATAGTAAGGACCTTGAAGAATGGTCGGCAGCAATCCCCGTATCTGGAGATGAATCTGCTGAGGGACGTAATTCTCCCTATGAGCCTTTGTACATCCTTAGTCATCGTGGGAGTTTGGAATCCCAGTAGGACCTTGACCTTTTCTGGATTGGCGTCGATACCTCTTTCCAACACCATGAATCTGAGGAACTTACCCGCATTCACCCCGAACACGCATTTTTCAGGGTTGAAACGGATTCCGAAGGTCTTTAACTGGTGAAATGTTTCCTCTAAGTCTTGGATATGACTGCTAGGCAGCTTGCTCTTAACTATCATATCATCGACGTAGACTTCCACGTTTCTCCCAATTTGGGAATTCAAGACCCTGTTCACCTGTTGGGTTTCGGGAGCCAAACAGCGCAGCGGAATTTAACCAAAACCCTCCAGGATCCAAGTGAAACAAGGTAAACCGGGTG
>JMHV01063766.1:0-31282 GCA_000696445.1 Aquilaria agallochum
GAATCATACATGCATTGTCCATGCTCATGCTGCTTAGTAGCATCGTAGTTTACAGCGTTTGTATGTTGGGTACATCTCTATATGTCAGTGTTGGTTTGCTAACTACATGGTGCTAGATCATCCTTCCCACCTAGTCGCGTTCGGCTGTTTGTTCCCGGGATGAAGAGGCTAAGGCTTCTGATGAACTTCTAATGTACAGCAACGAGGATGAGTTTCAAGTGTTTGAATTAAGGATCATCCATAGGAAAAATAGATCAGTTAATTACGCCCTACTTGCCATTCTAACTTTGGTTTCATGAAAAAAAAGGTATTTGAGGATACTGCTATTGTGTTGGGTTTGTTTGCTATGTAGTAATTACCTCTTTCAAATATGGAAAGATGTTATTTGGCTTAAGTATACCAAATTGTTACCAGTCATAAATTTTTCTAGAATCCTGAATTTCGATCTTGGAGTTCCATAGTCCTCTTTGGGTTCTGTGGTCAGTGAATTCTTTTCACTCAAAGTTCAGTCTTGATAGAGCTTTAAAGCTGTTGAATTGCAGGTTCATAAGTAGGAATCAGTGTACTCATATGTTGTGCCATGTACAGGACTGGGTATGAAGAAAACAAGGATCTGCCTATTAAACTAAATACTGTCATTGCTGGCAGATATTATGTGACAGAATACCTTGCTTCAGCTACTTTCTCTAATGTTGTTCACGCACATGATCTTTACACAAGAATAGATGTATGCCTGAAGATCATTAAAAATGACAAGGACTTCTTTGACCGGAGCTTGGATGAAATCAAACTTCTGAAGCTTGTCAACAGGAATGACCCTGCTGATGAACACCATATTTTGCGTCTCTTTGACTACTACTATCATCAGGTAATCTGCACGACTGTATCAGTAAGATTATGGAAAATGGTCAACTTATCTGGTGAGTCTAGAGAATTGGTCATTTAGGTTGGTGCGAATCCTTTTTCTTGAGTTTCAGAAGAAGCCCGCTAGTTTTTCTCCATTTTGAGTCTAGTGAAGTGGCCAGTTAGAAAGTTATCTATTTGTCTTTGTGGACAAGAAATGTCTGTCGTGTATTTTGGTCAGCTGTAATTTTCTGTCATCTTCGGATGATCACTTGTTTGGATGATTTTGATGACAACTGAACATGCTTCTTCTTGAGCTCTAACTTTTAAACAACCTGGTGGCATTGTGCATGAGGCATGCACAACTACATTGCAATACTTGGCAGTATCCAATTATTGGGGGAAATACGGATGGTTGTTCCTTTACATGATGTCGCTAAGCTTTTCAATTAGAAAATTTAGGCTTTTGCCTGAAATTTTAAACATGTGGTGTTAGGCAGGTTTTGAGAGTTGAACATTGTATCTGGAAGCTGAGATGTTTTTGCACCACATAATATGATTGCTAAGGCTGTTTTGATTATCCACCATATTTATGCTGCCAATAACTTGTTTTGCGTTCATATTCAGGAGCATCTGTTCATTGTGACTGAACTCCGATGGGCAAAGTTGTATGAATTTCAAAAGTATAATATGGAGTCCGGTCTGAAGCTTACTTTACTCTGACCAGGTTGCAGGTCTGTTCACCTGCTATTTGCTTGATTGTTTAATTCCTTCTATTCTGCGAACTTTGAGTATGAGTTGGCTCTTTTTTTATGGAATGACCACATTTTTGTTAACTGAAATGTTGTAATTGTCGTGACTGTAATACTGACCTGGTATTTATTGTTTTATGCAGTTCATAACTCGGCCAGTCTGGAAGCACTGGAATACTTGCATGATATGGGCATTATTCACTGTGACCTTAAGCCTGAAAAAATTCTTGCCAAAAGTTATAGGAGATGTAAGGTAAAAGACATTGACCTTGGAAGCAGTTGCTTTCGGACTGAACACAGAAGTCATTGTTATCAAGGGGTACTACAGAACACAGTATAAGAGTTTAAAGGGGTACGACAGAACACAGAAGTCATTGTGATCAAGTTATGAGTTATATTAGTTCTTGATGTTATGCCACTGGTGTCAGTGATTCAGTTGTTGTAATGGCTTTTTGTTTGGCGGTTATTGTAGGCGTATATGGATTTTTGGTTGACAATTTGCGTTTGGCATTCTTAAGTGAGTTGTTACGGATCAGATTGTACATGGCTTTGATTGTATGTTCAGTATTGCCAATGATGTTTGTACATGGATTTGACTGAATTATCTGACGAATACATTCACCCTTATGTAAGCAATGGCGTGTAGATAGAAAATGTTGTTAAATGATTAACTCAGTTCTGTCCCATATATATGTCTACATGTCCACATTACATACTGCAAATAGATTGATGCTTATATGGAAACCACACAATATGAGCGGGGAACCACACTCTGCGCATTCTTTTCACTTCTTATTACAAAGTGGGTGTATCAGCTAAAGCTGTGTCGTCCTCGTCCGTGTGACTGTTGCCGTCGCATCCTTCTCCCTTGATTCAGGGTTCGTGCAATTTCATCCCTAACGTGAGCCATTACGTTGCCATCCAAATGCACCTCCTCAGAAGGTAGTGAATTATCTGTTCCCATATCATGTTGCGTATACCTCCCCTGCATTGCACTTGCAATATCTTCATCATCAGCATTGTAGTTTCGAATGAAGTTGTGCAACGCAGCAGTGGCAACAACTAATTTGACTTGAACTGTTGCATCAAATTCATGCATCAGTCTCAGAATTTTCCATTTCTTCTTCCAAACACCTATTGTTCTCTCTATGATATTTCGCAACGATGCATGATTGTAATTAAACTCCTGCTCCATTCCCATCGGAGGTCTGCCATCAAAGTCTGACGGATGATATGGAGCTGTCCTATATGGAGCCAAGAAGCCAGGGGCGTTTGCATATCCGGAATCGACAAGATAGTATTTCCCTGGATAAGGGAGAAATAAACACTTTTATTATGTTCAGTTATATATAAAGCAATGTGACAAAAATGGTAGTATTACCAAAGCAGAAATGGCGGCCAATTTTTGGGACATGTACCTTCTGGTGGAAATGGGAATGCAGAAGTCGAGTTGCCCATACTATTTCGTAGAACAGCCATGTCATGTTGCGACCCGGGTGTGCCAGCATACACATGGGTGAACCTCATGTCCCAATCACACACGACAAGAACGTTCTGCGTCGGCTCGCCCTTTCGGCCAATGTAGTAGTGACGTAGATCTTCCGATTCAACTATAGCAGGAATGTGCGTTCCGTCAAGAGCCCCGATGGCATTATAAAACGGCTGGCATCTTGCAATCACATATTCCGAAACAGTATCCAATGTTGAAGCGGCTGGTTTTATAACATCCTCCGCCATTTTACATACAGCCTCCAAAACTACTTTGTACCACACATTTATAGTTGACGCCGAATGTTCATACCAGCGACCAAGTCTGCGTTGTGTGTCTCCATGAGCGACCAAGCTGAGGAAAATTGCCAATGCCTCATGTGTAGTCATGCTATTTGATCCATGAAACCCGTAATGTTGAAGTAAGGTATTATGCAACTCCCAGAAACAAGGCACAGTCATCCGATACTCATCAAAAAATTCATCAGGCCTTTCTGTTAATTTCCAGAACAATTGTTCCCCTGTTTGAATGGGTTCTCTATTTGTTTGTCGATCTGATTGTGAACTGCTGGATCCATCCGCTATAACCTCCTCAATCACTGCTTTTGATATTGTGTCATTCTCTGTTACTTTTCTTTGACCTAACAACGTTCTCAGTCGGCGTACAATGTTGCGCATTCTCATTGTTGTAATTAACAACCCAAATACGTCAATGTTTACGTCAGAAGCGAGGGATATTTCGATTCTATAAGCGTCACAACGTATACCTGAAAACAGTGCAACACATGACTGAACTGTAAGAAGGCCAAAACTGTAAAAGAAATGGATCAAATGCATGATGAGTCATGCATGTCTCCATGGAGTGACCATAACACTACCACGTTTCAAACAACAGTAATCTAAAGCAATTGACAGGTTGCATCAGTCACTGGTACATTACCAACATTTAAAAAAAAAACATACTCAGACCGATCATTCATTACGGGACTCATCCTAACTGCTCTTCCTAAACAAGCAATCAGTTCAAACTTCATCAAACAACACTACCCTATAAACATACATAGTGGTTATTGAATGAAAACACGGATCATTGTCTACCGCAACTGATGGGGAAAACAGGTAAACATGTCCTCCTCACGTGGCCCCTCCCGTTCCTTTTTGTAGCTGTGCTCGCAGCCAAACCATCTGAACCTCCGCTGAACCACCACAACCTCGAAGGAACACAGGAATGGCTCTCTCATTCTGCATGAAAAAATCATAGGCTGCCAGCCAAAATGGATCCGCATAAGTAACACCCGGTAACTCCGCTACCCTGCTCATAACGACTCCCATGTCATTTGGATCGGACATTGCTTTAGCAAGATCATTCCATTCTTCCTTTCGGCCTGTGGTGAGGTAGTCACTTATTTTTGAAAGAGCTTCTGTTCGCTCTCGCTCGCCTGACTTCCGCTTACGTCCGCTGGATTTGCGACCAGAACGAGGGTCCTCATGTGAAATGCCCACGGGAGGGACATGGGAAGGGCCTGCAGCATGGAAGACACCAGAATTGGGTGCTGCCCGTCTTCGGAACCCTGACCTCATACCGTCTGGCTGGTGTCTACCATTGGGGACATGATGGATCGGCTCTTGGGTCTCGGTATCCCCAACATCTTCTGCAACAGAGTCCGCTGAATCCCCATTCAAGTTAGGGATGCGTGGATTGCCACCCATCTGTGGAGACCAACCAAATCCGGACAAATCCCGAACAGGAGCAAACATCCTCTCCATGTCAACCAAGTTGGGTAGCCGTTTACCCCTGAGTGTAGCTGCCAATGGGTTTTGCTGCAATACAAAGTGACAGGGACGTGTTATTTTCTAGTAATTCAAATTGCAATAACTGGAACAACCAGTATAGCAGTAGACTTATAAAAAAAAAAAAAATCAGCAGTAGTAAAGTTACCTGAATGCGAGCCTCCCACCAATCATCATCTGCTAATATGGTTCCCCGATCATAATCCCACCCTAGCCCAGTCATAGAGCCTAGTAGTTTCTTTATCTCCTTGTAGGTATTCTTTAGTAGCCTCCACTTATTCTTAAGCTGGACTTTGGAATATGGCAAACCAGTTTCCTGCCGGAAACCATCAAAAATGAAGGTCCAGCCATTTTTTGTTAAATGGCCACCTCTCATTAAGTTCTGGTCAGCCGCTTCTGCAGCCCACCGACAGAAAATGTCGGTGGTATCAGGGTCCCAATCAGCCCGTGCCCCTCTAACATTGTCCTCAGGATCCCCGTTATGACCACGAACATTGATGCCAAACATTATAGTTCGTCTCCTCAACTACCAAGGAAACCCACATAGAAGTGTGTCACATGGCATAATATTCAGAACGCAGCAAACCAACACTGACATATAGAGATGTACCCAACATACAAACGCTGTAAACTACGATGCTACTAAGCAGCATGAGCATGGACAATGCATGTATGATTCATGGGGACGAGAAAACATGTGGGAAAAAGAAAGGAATAAGAGAGGGAAATTACCCAATAGCTTTTGACAGAAATGTGAGTGGGAGGTGAGTCAAGCACTCTGCTACGCAGCTTCATACAATACGTCACACAGCACCAGTTTTGCCCGAGACTTGCTCAACCTATCGAAGTGTTAAAAGAGTACCACCTACAACCAAATACCGAACAAAAAAATAAAAAAAATATGAGTTCTTTGTAAGTAGTATGATTGCACTCCTGGATGTGTATATGAGTGACATTGAGTAGCTCATAATGATGTTTACACTAGGTAGCAGAATATTCAACAATAAATTGAGTAATGTCAAAGGAAGATACACGTGTCTTACTTGAGAAGTACCATACAAATAAAAAACTGGAGATGAAAACAAAACCCAGGCAATGATTTGTTTTATAGTTACTAATTCATATCCTTCTGCAGCACTCAAGTATAACACAACCACAAAAATGCAAGTACCGCATGTTTAACAACTAATATAAACCAATTCTCTGTAACTGAGCAACTTTTCTCATCAGCAGGAATTGCAGCAATGGATATGCGAGTAATTAAACATGAATACAGCTAAAAAACTACCTATATACCAGCAGCAAGCAAAACTGAAGAGACAGGGATTTCAGAGCTGATGTCCCACATCAACTGAAGTCTTAATCCTAACTACATTCGAGTCAGTGGCATGATTTTATGGCGTCAATTAACTGTTTAAAGTTCATTAAACCAGAAGTTCCAAACAGAAAACCAAGCCTAAATAAGATTGGTTAGACCGCGTATTTGAATGTTGACCTGAGCAAACCAAAATATGTTTTCTTACAACCAAAAACCAGATCAGAATCCTAAAGTATGTCTCAACTCAAGTTAGCTCTTTAAACAGTAGATAAAGTAACTATAAAAAGTCTGGTTTTCTATCTATACCCCAGATGTATCATTAGGATATTATTTCATTGACCAAAATGCCAACCGTGACACTTTGAAAATGTAATCAATGAAAGATTCTGACTAATTCTATTCATTCTTACATACAAAGATTCAGTTACCCGTTTTTTTCTTTCCTTCCTTTTCTGAAACAAAATCGAGCTCTTTTGAACTCCTAACCACAAATTTTTCTGCTCCTAGCCTTCCTACAATCTACTAATTCACAATACCATCCAAAATCGGAACAAGAATAACAGAATACACCGTAACCAGAGCAGGACCGAATAACCAAAATCACATCAAGAAACAAGTTCACCGAGGTACTTACCAGAACAAGCAGCCCGCAGCCCCCTTAATCTCCGACGCCGGCGAGACTGAGTAGAGAGATAAGAGGGGCAGGGAGAAGAAAATAGAGGGAGACAGACACCAGCCAGAGGGAGACAGGATGGAACCGGCCAAGAAACCACCGAACGCGACAAGGTGGGAACGGGAACTGGTACGTCGACACCGATTGCCGGAAGACAAAGTGGAAATCAGAGACGGGAGCATGAATAGTACACAATACGATTTGGGGAAATCGATTACTGACCTTAGGAAACCATATGAGCAATCGGATGGTCGGCGATAGATCCACGAAGGTCACCGACACTGGCTACAGGGACGCGATGGAGCAGAGGCGGAGGAGCTACGAAGGTGGCTCAGACGAAGGTGTGCCGGCGGAGATGATCGAGACGAGTTTCCATTCGCCATTGACGTTTTGCTGGGTGTTCCAAACAGAAAATCCTGACCCAACTTATCACCCGGCCCATATGACCCAACCCGTAAATCCTTACCCGGAACCAGCATCTGACCGCCGTCATTTTTGAATTAACTCATTTTTTTGAATTTGTTTTCGCCAAAAAACAGAGCCTAAATGTTACCTGACAATGTCAGATATTTAAACAATTATTTTATACTCAAATCATTCACATTTTAAATTTAATACTCTTTTTGTTTTGTATTAATTTAACCTTTTATTTTTTTAAACTAAAATTTAACCTGAACACATTTATATTAATTTATATTAAAAAAGTTTTTAAAAATAATATTTAAAAATAATAATCTTTAAAGTTTTATTTTTATGTAAAATATTTATATTTTTATAATAAATTTTTTAAAAAATAAACTCATAAATTAATTATTATAAATAGTAAAAAAATTAATTTTTATAAAAGGGAGGAAGTTTATTCCTTTAAATCTTTAAACTATTTTTTTATACTCATATCATTCCGCTTAAAGTCTCCAAAGGTAATGCTCCTTGAATAGTATCGTTGAATTCTTCTTACAGCAAAGCCACATGATTATTGCTGCATTACCACCCAACAATGTTGTTTTCCTCAAATTTTTATGTATTTTTTTCTCCTACTTATGTTTGAATCTTCCATTTCCGCAACCTATTCCATGCTGTCGTTGCCATCAATATCGTTATTATTTATTGTTATATAAATTTAAAACAATCTTTTTTAAAAGTAATGGAACTATAAAATATTGAAATATAAATACCAATGATTTAAATAAGAACTTTAAATGTTGTTACTCCATCAGCCTCAAATTCTTTACATTATTTCAGTTTTTTACTTAAATTTGACTTAAATTTATTTATATTAATATTTTCTAAATTTTTTTTAAAAAAGTATATTTAATAACTACAAGGCTTAAAGAAGAAAAGAGGAAAAGAATAAGAAACAGAGAGATGAAAAGAAGAACAAGACAGAAAAAGGAGGCATAATAGAGACAAAAGAAGGGAAGAGCCGATAAAGAGAGAAGAAAAAGTCAACTAACTGCTTGATGAAGAGGAAAACTTATTTGCTTGTAGGGATGACAATTGGGTGAGTTAGGTTAGGATTGAGTTAGGTCAGAATTGAGTTAGGTCATTCAGGCTTAGGTTTAGTCAGGTTTGCATAAATTTGGGTTCAAGTCGGGTTCTTTGGTTTCGAATTGATTTCGGGTTCGGGTTTAATTCAGGTCTGGTCATTTCAGTCTCACGTAACTTAAGGTTGGGTTATTTGGGTTTCGGGTCTAATTCAAGCTGATATTCGTGCATAAGCTGGAATAATTAGATTAATTCAATTTTCTTATTTAGATTTTCCTAAAATTTAAATTAAAGAATTTGATTTTTGATGTAAATATTTGAAAAGTTTAGAGACTCATGTTGCAATTTTTATGAGTGACTAAAATAAAAATTTTAAAATTTAGATACCACATAACATAAAAATTACTAGGCGTAAAAAATAATCTAAAATTTTAATTAACTATATATAAATATATTAACATATAATTATTTTAACAAAAATACCTAATTCAAAACTTTGCAAATTTGATTCATGAAACTATAAACTTGGTCATTTTAGAACTTAAGAAGTTGGTAGGATTAGGTGCATTTAGTTTATGTACTAAGTTGGAGTCCTAGGGGTCATTTTGAGGTTAGTGTAAGCAAAATGGAATAGTTTGGGTGTAAATTGAAGGTTTTTAGAAAGTTCCAGGAAAAATAGAAAATTTTGGAGCAAATCTGTAAACTCTTGAGAGTTTGAGGTAAATCTGGCAATTTTAGGAGGCACAATCTGATGATCTAATAAAGTCATGAGCTAATTCAACAAATCATAAAAATCGGATCCTTGCATATTCGGGTCAGGTCAGTCTGGGGTTTTGGTTATTTTGAATTTGGGTTATTTCGAGTTTGAGCCAATTTGGGTTTAGTCCAATTTGGATTCAAATATTTTCACGTTTTGGGAGTTTTTAGGTTTTACTTTAATCAGGTTCAGGTTTAAGTCGGGTTGGGTACAACCGATTCGAATCATTGACTTTTCTGGTCAAATCGGTCAATGTCGAGTTTGGGTTCAAGTGAGTTAGTCCATATTTTCAAGTCGTGCCAAATTTTGCCACCCTTGTTTGTTAGTGGCAAGGATAACATATTTATATTCAGACTTGTAACTTAATAACTAAGGTGAAATGCAAACTTAACCCTTATGTTATGTATACAATTTCATTTTAGTCACATTCTTTCTAATTTTTCATGTTACTCAGCACTCATATGCTACAAATATAAAAGAATTATGATCTGGTGCTTCATTTGATTAAACCAGTTGAACCATGAATTGAAGACCCCGATAGTTTGAAGGACGGTTCTGTTTTAAAAACACTGACCACCATTTCACCCTTCACCCCACCGGTCAGCAACTGTTTCTTAATGGATACATTTCAACTTGATTGAACCAACCAAGCCTTTTCCAAATTCCTCCCAAGCACTCAGACTTTGTTCTTGGTTGGTGGCATTAGTACGGTGGTTCCATGGAGCAATTCTAATTAAGCTAGCTACTATTAGAAAAGTAGGAGTAAGATGAAATTAATGATTGCTTAGGGATTTCGTTGAATTCATTGTTGTAAGAACCGGACTCGACTGATTGGTTTAGTCATGAACCAATTCTCTTATTAACTCGATTATCTGTTCATTTATGCCCAGTTCTTTTTGTAAACACGCAGTGGAGTTAACGCGTTAATCGAGTTTGCTCTTCAAACAATTTGAAATTCCCCCTTGAAATAGCCACTAATTACATTTATGTCATATGTTCCACACCTAACTAATGCCTGAGCCATGACATGGATGTTGGTGAAATCCTCCTAACGGTAGCCTCTCTTGCACCTTACCATCTTCTCTTCCAATCATTTTCCTTAATTCTTCCTAATTCTTCCCTCGCACTAAATCCTTGCCGCTATTTCTCATCTTCCTTGTTTTCTCCTACAATTTTTTGGAGATTCATTTCCTCTGTTCGGTGTCTTTCAAGGGGCCTTTTGTCATTTGTACGCCAAGGTATGCTCCTCAATTTGTTCCATCTCTTCTGCCACAAGTATCCTGTCACTCCATGGCTTCCTAGCATCAGCGGCGGGAGTGGATGGGCTCTAAGTACGAAGGTAGAAAGGCTAGATCCAAGAGATGGAGGTGACGAAGTTGGAAAATCATCGACCATTGGTGATTGGGTTTATGGTGATGAACCAGAAAATGGTGATTTTGATGGATCTTTAGATCAAAAGGCGGTGAATCAGATAGTGAAGATTCTGTATGTGGCACAGGAGCAAGCTTGGGCAAAGAATCCGATTCAAATTACAAGGAAGGAGTTGAAGATGGTGAATCATTGGGTGGAGGTGGCTTAGGGTTAACAATGGGACATGGTTCAAGGGTAGTGAGGTGTAAATATGGGCAACTTCAGAGGAACTTTTGTACTCTTTTTAACATTGAGACCATATAACTTATTAATGGAAATGTGAAAATGAAAATTGAATAGGTCTTTAATGTTTAGCCAAAATCGGTCAAAAACTAGCAAAACTGTCAAATTGGTGATCAAGAAAAAAATCGTGGTTACATAAAGACAAACTAGTTTTATGCTCATCTTGTACATGGTTTAATTTTAGAAGTAAAATCTAATCATGAAAATACTATAAAACATTATTACATTAGTATTACTTTATATATGTCAAAAAAGACAAATAAATAAAAAAAATCTCACAATTTTGATTATCGAACAAAAGATACAATTTAAAAGCCTTGTGCATATCTTTATTAAAATAAAGGAATTGACTTGATAGTTTAACTAGTTGATATTTGAACTGAAGACTTAGTTAGTTCCCATCTCAGTTTGGTTCGTACAAAACTAAGATGATTGGATGACCAGGACCACAACATATGGTCAAAACCACATGATTAACAGTAGGCTTTACTAATACCCAACCACAACATTACATTTAAAAGGTGCCTTAACAAAAATGAAATTGAGACAATCAAACAAAAACCTACAATCATTTTACTTGGGTGGCATTTTTTTGAAAAAAATTTATCTAAATAAAAGTTGAAGAGAAAGGAAAACAAAAGCATGAGAGAGAAGAGGGAAAAACAACTTTGCTAATCTAATAACAATTGAAGAAATTAAGTTATAGGGCATGAAATCTACAACACTTAAAAAAGTTCTTCAGTAAATAACACACTGAGAATCCCCATTAAACTTTTGAAGTTCAACGATAATAGATATTATACACCATTGTCTTTTTACAGTTAAAAGGCTCATTAACATTTCTTTTAGGTGAGGATACTTGCCACTAATGATTGCGATGTAGGACAAACTAGCCATTGTTGGTGTTAACAGCTGGAATATACTATTATTTTGTGGAGTATTTTATCAAATATGGTGATGACATGACTGATTAAAATGAAAAATAACACTAAACTATATGCTCATATACATGTCAATCCCTAAACTAAAGAATAAAGCACAAAAAACATCTTATTACCATAAACAAGAGAAATATGAACTGTGGCAGGCTTAGAGGATTTCAGATAATACCCATGAAACAAAACTCAAGTCAGCCCTTTTAGTGACCAATTGATATGTCAGTTGTTTATAGTTTGTGAACATGCATTGATGAGCTTTTTTAGGGAAAAGACACAATAATAGAGTCTTTGGGGTTCCTACAAAGAATTTGACACTAGAATTTGAGTTTCTGAACTCAAATTTGTTTGTGAGAAGTTGGACATTACAAAAAAGAAGTCATTTCTTTTGTGTGAATTCATATACCGGCCTACATAGATTTTGCTTACCCAGGGTCATTGGGATCAAAGGTTTGAAATCTCAGAAGGTTACCTAAAAAATTAAACATAAAAATCATCTTACTCCATAAAATGACATTTCTTGTAGGCATTTCATTGAACAATTCAAAAGCATTATCATACACCCCATTCCTCATGCACCCATCGATTTTTGTGCTCCAATAAATAGAATTGGTAATCTCCATCAGGTAAAATGCCAACCTAGCTAAAGAGGTGACATGATTGGGGCAGACACTAGTTAGTGTTATGATGTAAATGTGGAGCTGCTTTGACTTTACAGCAAAAAAGGTTCATAAGATAGTGAAGTTAATGGAATTGGGAGTATTGACTAGATTTAGAGAAGTGTCTTAGTTGATTTTAGAGGCGATTCAAAGTAAAAGTCGAGCCATAAGGAGCAAGCAAGGTGGAAAAATTGGATGACAAAAAGAAACTTGTGATACGGATTTCCTTAGTTTGAGTCCAACATCAATCATTCAGTTTGCATCTCCTAGAAAAAAATCTTTAGGAATTTCTTGGGTTTGAGGGACAAACCTATTGTGAAGAGCTGAGCGATGTTGGTGTCAGAGAGAAATCCAACAACGGCAACACCTAACAGAAGAAAGCTTGAAAGAACAAAGAGGATGGTGGAAGAGAAAAGAAACAAAATTTAGGGGGATTTGTATTGTTGGTGAAAATGTTAGGGGCTAAGTTTGGAATTTTACCCTTTTTTATACACAAGATTGTTAGGCACACATGCCATGTATGTCATCACATCATTAAAATATTCCAAATCATGATACAACTAGACAAAAGTAATGCCAGTGCCCAATAACCGCTGATAATTTTATGTTAATGGGTGTTTTTTTAACTATAGAAATAAAAATGTAGTAGGTGATATACCTTTTGTTAAAAGCTCAATGGTGTATTTGCCTCTTTTGCCCAAATGAAAATAATATTACTCATTGATAAGGTGATGTCAATCAAAAGTTCAACATGTTTTTACTGCTTTAGAAATAAAAAAGGCAAAAATTTCTTGCCAATAAAAATATATATTCTTTGCTCCTAACACCTATCTACAACCTTCAAGACACAACAAGTTCATCAATCAAGTATGCTTAAGATGCAAGCAAGCATAAAGAAGTTGGGTGTTCAAGTTTTTACTTGCTTCAAGTGGTGCTCAAGTCAATGGTTCAAGCATTAAAATAGGGTAGTGAAAAGGCAATTGACATGAAGGAACACTTAGGGACTAGGTTGATGATTCCCAAGTTGAGCCTGTGAAGGCAATGATGGTTGACAATGAAATGATGAGACAATTGTAGAAGGCTTGAATATCGATAATCTCCGTTGTCATTTAGGGTTTTGGTTCTGGTCTATGATGATGGTGGTGGTGGGTATGGGTATGGCTGGTAGTGGTCATGGTAGGGTATGGGAGTAATGCGGTAGTGGGTGTGACTAAGGTTCTGGTATGCAATTGTGAGTAAAGCGAGTGAGGAGAGGAATTAGTTAGTACATTAAAGACATATGTCAAATTAGACAAACTAATCCAATATTAATTATTCACATAAAAATCACCACTTTTCCAAAAATTTACCAAACTGCCCATGAACTAAACTTTTTACTTTCCTTCCAAAAGCCTTACTTCTATGCCATTATTGTCATCGTTGCCGCTGTTGCTGACAGACCTTCATGACTTTTAGATCAAAGCTTTTCTGGTCGGTCATCATTTGTAGGTCATGAGTTTTAAAACAAATAATTGACTATGGATATCGTCGTCGTACCTTATTTCTAGTTCGCACCATTACTACTCACCACCTGATCACATAGTCGACGCTTACTTTTAGATATCATTGCTTGCCTTTTGATCACACTGATTACCGCTTACCTCTAAATTTAGTTGTCGTTGCTTGCTTCTAGATCTACCATTTTCTTTAGATCTCAGTGATTGTTGCATGCATTTGAATCTCGCCATCACTCTGTATCACCTTATTGTCGCCCACCCCTAGATCCGTTGATCATCTTCTTCTAACCACATCTACCATCACGTCAAGGTCATCCTAGTCTTCACCTCTTATTAGCCTTGATTGAGCTACTTCATGCCACTATTAGGCTATTCCTCTTTTGTCTCTACTACAAAATTGTGCGCTGAAATAATTTTCAGAAGTATCTAACACAAAGATGCAAAAAAAGTCTACCACAATACATAAAAATATCTAAATTAATATTTAAAATTTTTAGAAACAATATGCATACAATTTTTTCTTTTCAAATAATATGCAAAAAAAATTTCTCTCCTGAAAATGGTGTCTAAAAGTTAAAAGTGTCAAAATGATTATCTAAAAGTGTCTAAAGAAATATGTAAAAGCATTTAAAATAACATGTAGGCATTTTGTTCTTTGCTTAAATAAAAGTGATTGAAGAAACAAGTAAAAATGCATAGATAAAAGTATAAAAGTGTCTTAAATACTGTATAAATAGTATTGACACAATATGTGTAAAAATTTCTGGAGCAATGTGTAGCCATTGTGTTATCTTTAGAAACAAAAGTGTCTAAAGCAATAAATGAAAGTGTATGAACATATAAGCAAACATGTTTGAAGAAATTTATTGAAGTATTTAGAGCAATATGCAGATAATTTGATATCTTCATAAATAAAAGTGTCCAAAACAATAAGTAAAAGTATCAGGGTGAATTTATATACTTTCTGAAGTAATATGCAAACATTTATTCTCTTCAAATATAAAAGTGTTTAAATAAATATATAAAAGTGTCTAAATAAATATGTAAAAGTCTCTGAAGGAGTATGTAAAAATGTCTGGAGTAATATGTAAATCTGTTTTTTCTTTTCATGAATGATCACCAAAGATGTGCTTTTTTAAATGATTTCCAAAATCTGATTCTGAAATCAATGAGTAAGGGTTTTGAGGGCATGTTTAGGTTTTGTGTTCTAAGATGCTATTGGTTGTCATGCTTGAAATTTGTTTTTACCGATGGGCTTAGTTGTTTTGGAGGTTTTGTTTGGCTTTTATGTTCTTGGGGACCTCAAGGTGTCGTGCTGGATATTGATCATCCTTAGACTTAGCATTTTGAAGTCCGTTAATCAGGTTTATGTTTTGCGGGGCCTTTAGGTGCCATGTCCAGACATTAATCATTCAGAGGTTTAGAGTTCCTAAGGTTGTTGTTCAGGTTTTATGTTCCTAGGGGCCTCTTGGTGCCATGTTGGAAACTCATTTGTCTAGGGTTTAGTGTTAAGCTCTTAGCTTTCCCTGTAAAGGACTTGTATCTTAGAGTAGTTTTTTGAATCTTTTAGACATCATTTTGTAAATTCAACTTTAAGATCCTTCATTAAGGGCTACCTTGCTAACAAATGTACAATGACATTTTGTTACACAAATTGACCTTTCAAGAGTAGTAGGGTCAAAGTTTGTCTATGTTGAATGGTCCAGGGAGCATCTTTCCAATGCTGTCCTTGAGTTTGAATACCCTTTCTTGGGGTTCTCATGTGACCATATAGGGGCCCTCCTAGTTTGTGCTGAGGGTTCCAAGGTCTGGATCCCTATTTGGAGTACTATGTCTTCTTTAGGGCTAGTCCCCCTGCTCGTGTATCCTAGGGTCTAACCTTCATGTTATGGGTGTTGGCTATCATCTGTTTAAAGGCCTTGAGGTGTCACCCGTTATTTCACGAAGTTCTTCTATGAGGTCAAGGTTCAACTAGAGACCATGCTCATTTTTTTTTTTTTTTATCGATGAGCTGGACACATAATGTCAGTTGGACTATCTTTACGAGAATAAGGGCCTTTATTCCATAGGTAATGGAGAAATGGGTCCCTTCCATAGCTGCTAGAAGCATTGTTAAATAATCCCAAAAGATGAAGGGTAGCTAACTTGGCTATCTCCTTTTGGCGTTCACTAACCTTGTTTTGATGCCATCCTTGAGGATTTTGTTAAAGACCTACTTGTTTGTTTAAGTTGGCTGATATATTGGGGAAAAATATATCCTGGTGTCCCATTCTTACATGAATTCCTTAAGTAGGGCATTGACAAATTGCTTCCAGTTGTTTGCTACTAAGATCCAGAGGCACCCGCACCTGCAGACGATGGACATCCATATGAATTTTTGAATGTTCACTGCTGAGACATTTGCTGGAGGCTCAGCATCAACCCACGTTGTGAAGTAGTCTATAGCCATAATGTAAAGCTTAACACCTTCTAGGGCCATGGGAAGAACTCCTATTAGTTGAGCCCCTATACTGCAAATGAGCAAGGGTAATCCAACGGCTCAAACTTCTTGGAAGGTGCACTTTGTACCCTGTGTCTATAGGGTTTCGGGAGCCAAACAAGTGCAACAAAATATAACCAAAACCCTCAAGGATCCAAGTGAAACAAGATAAACTGGGTGTTCAAAAATTTTCATACCCAATTTTGGTTGAGATCTTTCACCCAACTGTTGAGTTAAATCACAAAACTTGAACAGTTGACGTGTTCAAGCTCTTTATGGTATTCACACGAGCCTTTCGGGATCACCATGCCTCCACCACATCCCAACAGATGCATCTCTCTTACGCCCGCAGTGCTAGCTTGTGTCCTCCAAGGAATTGCAAGAAAAGAGTGCAGCTGTCACTTTTGTGAGACTAGGGCAAGAGCTTCAAATTTCTCACTATATGATGTATTTATAATGAGACTCAACTTTTAAGCCTAATGGGTTTCAAAGCCCTAATCTAATTAGGCTTTAATTTTGGGCTTAATAATGGCTCAACTTTTGGGCCAATTATTAACACGAAATTATCATAAAACCAAAAACCAAATAAATTAGCCCATGCATTCAAGAAATCCAAATAAGCTTTATGTGTGCAACCTAGTAGGTGCTACCACGTTTGCAATGATCATAAATCACATTTATGATCATAAGCTAGCGGTGTTTAGCAACACATCGTTGCTACCCAAGTGACAAGACTGTCGGTGATTCGACTAAATCTTTATGATCATTATCCGTATATGCCATTGTCCTTTTGTCCAAGATATCAAAACTAAGCACGAGACATGGAATGTATCATTCTCATATAGCCCAATCTTTGGTTTCTTGATTACCGAGTAGACTAACTTAAACTGATGATATTGATATCGTATATCAACTCATCCGAGTATGGCCATACATTTCTTAGTCTCACTTTATCAAGGGGCCCGAAGATATCACTTCCGTTACATAGGAGGGACAAATCCAATCTTGATCATACAAAACCCTCCGCATGATATGTGATATACCCGGTGACTTCCTTCAACTTCACTCAGTTACGAACACCAAAGGGAAGTATCAAAGTATGTGATTCATATGTAAGGAACCTCGATGATCTTAAGTCAAAGGACTACATATACCATGATCACTATGAGAATCACTTATGACACTCATATAATGATTCATGTAGCGTTTTCATGGTGGGTTGGTCCAGTACACAAGTTCTCCAACTTGTACCCATATGTAGACTACATATCTCATATTAGTCTCTACATATGCTAGTTGTTATGTATTATCCTAACCCACTCCACGATAATACTAGACTAGGGACATTTAAGATTATCATTATTTTATGGTTATAATTTTGTTTATTACATTACGCAGAAACAAAACAACAAACATAATTACTGGATTAATATCTTAATAAAATATCATGACTCAATGTGTAAAATACAATCATCTCATAATTGGCTTTTAGGCACAAATACTAACAATGTCATGCCCCAAACCTGACCCTAACAGTCTTGGGACGATGACACGCAACATTCTCAAGAAAATAAATTTTCGTAAGCATGCACAGTTACATTATTCCATACAATTTCAAACTTATAAAAATTCAAATTCTAAGAATGAGCGGCAAATCAACTACAATCATTGAAATTAGACATAATCCATAATATATCAGAGTTGTAAGGGCCGAAATAAAACCCAAATTCTTTCTTAAACATAAATAAATTCCTAGAAATATTACTAACAAAATATTCCGAATTGTTTCAAACAGCAGCTAGTCTCATAGTCATTCCCGTTAGCCAACTCGAACTACTTGTTATCTATGTGAGCACATGAAAATGAGGTGAGCACAAATGTCCAACAAGTGGTTGATTTTTAGAATAGAAATACAAGATACAAACTATATAAGGATCAAGTAGAAATAATTCTTAAAAAAATAGGATAAACCTCAGCATAAAATGTTTGAAGAGTTAAAAAAAAAATCAAATAGTAATTTTAAGAATTGAGCTAATAATATTTGTGAATAAAAAATAATTAGCCAAAACAAAGCATTTTAGAGAACATTAATATAATAGAAATTTAGAACAAAATAGGTAAAGTAATTATTGTGACTACATTTAAACTTTTGTAGTACATCAAGAACCAATTAAAAATCACCATTGATCGAACGCCCAGAAGTATTAGTCCTAAAAATAGTGCACTGTGAAATAGAATATAATAGAATACCCTATGTGGAGGGTCCAGAATTATACTTTCCTAGTAGTAAGGGCACAGAAACAACACCCACCAAAACAGAGTCAAAATAGAAATTCAAAGCATTGCAATTGTCATAAAGCTTCATTGTAAAATGTCGCAGTTAAAACATACCTAATCCTAACTTAATTAATCAAGCACAATATGTTCCATAAATAAGGTAGAATTCAAATAAACATATAAACAAGTAAATAAATAAAACACTTGGAAAACAATTTTAGAATAAAACATGTATTTGAAACTCTTATTCTTCATGAAAATTAATTTCATGAAAAATAATTTTAAATCAAAATATTGAAAGATTACTAACTTGGAAAGCTTAACATTTTGAAGAAACAATTTATATAATATCAAAAAAATTTGAATTTTAGAAGATGGTGGTAGCCACTTACCTCAAAATATAACTTTCCAACTCCTAAAATAATTGTTTTGTCACCTAAAATAATTATACAAAAGCTTATGTCAAAATATAACCAAATTTTAGAAATACCCTAAATTTACTCGCTGACAGTGACATAAAAGAACACTTCTAGAACTTAAGAATTTGGTGAACTAGTTTTAAAAGCCCCAAGGGCTGATATTGTAACTAACGCAATTAACTTTGTTAGCCAAAAGCTTTGTAGTGACCAAATTGTGATAGTTTAAACCGTAGGTGTCAAAACACCCAATTCTAAACCTTAAGGATGTACATAACATTAGCCAATTGTCGCCCAGAGCTTTGAGTCTATGTCTTCCCCATTCGTAGCCTCATGCAACTTTACGATTTCCACCTATCCTCAATCAAAACCTCACCAAACTTGTCCTTGGTTCATTTTAAACAATCTCAATATTCAAATATTTTTTTTTAATCATAAAAAGTCAATTATACTCAACCAAATTATGAACCCAAATTCTTCTTCAAGTTCCACGAATAACTAACATATGCAATGAAAAGAAATATTAACAATCACTCGCCAATAATTCTGCTTTTGAAGAAAAAATTCATAATTGCTTCCTGTGTGATCTTCAATTGATAATTTCTTCTTTTACTTCTTTAGCACAAAGCAATACCACATGAGAGAGAGAGAAAAACACCCACCCAAACCCTAATTTATTACTACTTCCTTTTTAACACACTTCTTTTACCTCGCCATTTTTTACGTTTTTCTTTTGGTTTTTTTTAACTTTTTTTTTTTTTGCTTCTTATTCTCTCTTTTTCTTTTTTCCTTCTCTTGGGCTTGAACCTAAATACCCAGAATAATAAAATAGACTAAATTGAGGTTAGGTCATTACATCCTCTCCCTTTAAAATAAGTTTCAACCTTGACACTTACGTTCGTTGGTGAATAGAAATGGATACTTCTCATGCATCTCCTCTTCGCATCCCCATGTAGTTTCAAATGAGGAGTGTCATTCCTAACGAACTTTCATAGATGGAATGGTGTGTCTCCTCAATACTTTCCTTTCTCGATCAAGAATCTCTACCTGTTGTTTTTCATACGTCAAAACTGGCATAATGTCAATCAGCTAATGTAGAACTATGTGGCTGGGATTGTGCACATGCTTATGTAGTATCAATAGATGGACCACATTATGTATTCCTAATAACAACGGTGGTAAAGTAACTCTATATGTGACATCCCCAACTCAGTCTATAATTTAAAAAGGACCCACATGTGTCGTACTCAACTTCCCATGCTTCCTGAACCTAATAACTCTTTTCATTGTTGACACTTTAGTATAAACACTATTTCCAACCTCAAACTCTAACACTCATGCCTACTCTGTGCAGTCTGTAATCAATTGCAAATAATTCAATTCTTCTATACCATTTCTGCAATTATATTTGAACTCAAGATCTTTCGATCATCTATGTGATCCCAGCATATTGGTGGCCTGCATATTCATTCATACAATGCCTCATAGGGTGTCATTCCAATACTTGACTAATAACTGTTATTGTAGACAAATTCAATACCTGCTAAATGATCATCCCAATTACCTCCAAAATCTAGCACAAAAGCTCGAAGCATATCCTTAAGAATTTGAATCGTTCATTTTAGCTGTCTATTGGTTTGACAATGATAAGTAGTGCTGAGTTGAGTTGAGTTTCCATAGCCTTCTGCAATTCTACCCAAAATCTTGCGACAAACTTGGAATCTCTATCTAAGGCAATATATAATGGGGCATCATGTAGATGTATGATATCTTTCACATTCAACTTAGCTATCTTCTCTAAACTTACACCTTCTTGGAATGATAAAAAGTGAGTAGATTTAGATAAACAATCAACAATCACCCATATAGCATTATTATCTCTAGTAGTCCTTGGAAGTCCTAGAGAAAAATCCGTAGTTAAGTGCTCCCAATTCTATTGAGGAATGGGAAAAGGCTGCAAAGGTATGGAAGGCTTTTGATGCTCCACTTTAACTTGTTGGCAAGTTTGACACTTTACAGCAAGTTTAGCAATCTCCTTCTTCATTCTATACCACAAAAAATGTTCGTGTAGGTCTCTGTACATTTTTTTTCTACCTGGACGCACAGTGTAAGGGGTATCATAGGCTTCTTTCATAATTTTTTCCCTCAAACCCTCATCTCCAGGGATGTATAGTTGAGCACCAAACTTGAGAAAACCTATTTCATGAATATGAAATCCTAAATGCTTCCCTTGTGCAACTTCTTTCAACTTGCTAATCCCATCATCTAAACTTTGAGAAATTTTGATCCTTTCAATCAAAGTTAGTTGAACCATTAAGTTAGCAAGCACACTACTGACATAATCTGGAATAATTTCCACTCCTAACTTCTGTAGATCATTAAGAATAACCCTTTTGCTAGTAACTAAAGAAGCTAACGAGCCAGAGGACTTACGACTTAGAGTATCAGCAACAATATTTGCCTTACCAGGGTGATAACAAATATTCAAATCATAATTTTTCAGTAACTCCAACAACAACTCCAACCACCTTCGCTACCCAAGATTCAATTTGTTCTATGTAAAAATATATTTCAGACTTTTTCGATTAATAAACACCTTACAAGAAACATCATAGAGAAAATGCCTCCAGATCTTTAAGGCAAAGACAACTGCAGTTAATTCCATGTCATGCGTAGGATAATTCTTTACATATGGTTTCAACTACTGAAAGACATAGGCAACAACTCTTTCATTCTACATAAGTACACATCCCAAACCAATATTTGAAGCATCACAATAAATGTCATAACCTACTGTGTCAAATGGGATGGCAATGACAAGTGTAGGTACTAATCTTTGCTTCAACTGGTGAAAGTTTTTCTCACAATCTTCAGTGCATTCATATTTAGCATTCTTTTGAACCAACTTGTATAGAAACATAGCCATGGTAAAAAATCATTCAACAAAGCAATGATAGTAAACAACTAAATCGAGAGAGCTATAAATTTCAGCAACATTAGCTGGTCTAGCCCAATTCACCACTACTTAGACTTTTTACGAATCTATAGATACTTCATCTTTTGAAATTATATGGAAAAAAAAACTTTTGACCAAAACTCACATTTTTTTTTAAATTTTGCATATAACTGCTTTTCTTTTAGTGCCTATAAAATAATTTTTAAATGCTCATTATGAGACTTCAGAACTTTAGAATTGACCAAAATATCATCAATAAACACAACAACAAATTAGTCTAATAAGACTTGAAAGCCTTGCTCATCACGTCTATAAAAGCAGCAGGTGTTTTTGTTAGACCAAATGGCATAACCACAAATTCATAATAGACATTCCTAGTCCTGAAAGTAGTCTTAGGTGTATCCTTGGCCTCGATATTCAGTTGGTGATACCCAAACCTTAAATTAATTTTAGAAAATACTTAAGAA
Source organism: Aquilaria agallochum (assembly GCA_000696445.1). NCBI lineage: Eukaryota > Viridiplantae > Streptophyta > Magnoliopsida > Malvales > Thymelaeaceae > Aquilaria > Aquilaria agallochum. The sequence goes on from JMHV01063766.1 coordinate 22,446, forward strand.
CCTTGCAACTAATTGAACGGATCATCGATATGAGGCAATAGATACTTGTTCATGACAGTCACCTTATTCAACTCATGATTGTCAATACAAAGTCTCAAACTTCCATATTTATTTTTCACGAACAAAATAAGAGTACCCCATGGTGAAACACAAGTGCGGTTGTACCCTTAATTGAGCAACTCTTTTAGTTGTACTTTTAACTCTATCATCTCTGCAGGTACCGTTCAATAAAGAGCCTTAAAGATTGGGGCAGTCCCCACCTCAAGATCAATGGAAAATTTAATCTTTTAGTTAGGGTGACCTAACAATTTCCTCAAGAATGACATTAGGAAACTTCTTAACAACAGGAATACCTTCATACTTCACTTCAGATTGGCTAGTATCTCCAATAAAAGCTAAATACCTCTGATCCTTTCTTTAACAATTGACATGCATGCATAGTAGAGATGAGTTAGAGGAAGATAGGTTGTTTATTCTTAAAAAAAGATGATTAGGAATATGGAATACTTATTTCTTTTCATTGTAGTCAACCAAGGCATGGTTCGTAGATAACCAATCCATCACCAAAGTCATAATGAAGTCGTTTATATCTAGCCTAATCAAATTCACAAGCATAGTTCTTCTCTTAATTTTGACTACACAACTTTTTATAAATAAAAACAAAAAACTTTCATAAAGAGGTCTCGATAGATAGTTCAAAATCCAATGGCTTAAGCACACATGACAATCTAGTAGGAAATTTTGGTGATGTAAAAGAATAATTGGCAACAGAATCAAACAAGGCACAGGAATAAACAAAAAGAATTTTCACCATACCTGAAGCAACTGCATTAGAGTTATCTACATCTTACTGGGTAAGTGAATATATCCGACTTTGAACTTAAGGCTTTACTGCAGTTCTTTTTTCATCATACTTGCTTTGAGCTAGTAGATTATGCCTTGCTTGAAATCTTCGATGATGATTTCTAGTCTCTAGTTGTTTACAATTAACAAGCAGATAGTTTTTCTTGCCACAATAGAAATAGCCAGCAACCTTCCAGTGACATTCACTAAAATGAAAGTTTTCACAATAATCACACTCTGAAACATCCTAATGCATAAAAGCTCCATGATAAGTTGGGGTGGAATTTTTTTTGTTTGCTATATTCCCAAATGGCTTACTTAAATAACCCCCAAGTTTGTCTTTCTTTTTTTAAACCTTGACAATAAGACCTAGCTCCCTTTCCAATATGGTAGTAGTCTCCACCACCTGCCAATAAATGTGAAGCTTATGTGGAGTAACCCTGCTTTGAATGGGCTGCTGAAGTCTTAATGCAAATTTCATTGCCTTCGAACTCTCCTAATCTATTAGATCCGGGGTATAAGATGAACACCCGATAAACTTCTCCACATATTCTACTACAATCATATCTTCTTGTGTTGGTTACATGAACTATGAAATCTTCTACATCCTATAGATTTTAGGGAAGATCTCAAGGTTGAAGAGTTGCTTGAATTGCTCCCATATGAACCTATCTAAATTTCTAGGCTGCACAATTTTCCACCAATCCTTAGCTCGATCTTCAATGACAAAAGTTGCATCACATATCTTTGTTTATCATTATATTGAAGAAGATCAAAGTAGCCTTCCATCATCAAAAGCCAATACCTGGCTTTCTTTGGATCACCTTCACCATTAAATCTGTTAGGTTGTAACTTCAAAAATTCATTTAGGCCTTTCTCATTATTCCTACCCTATACACCAACACCTAGAGGAGCACCTACTTGACCTTGTTGACCAAGTTGCATAACCAACTATTGTAGCAATGCATTAACCACAACTGCTGCATCAGACTGTGTAGGAAAGTTAGCCTGATATGCTACATTCTATTGAGCAGGAGCCTCACGCCCATGTACTACTTGTTGAGTGATATGCACATCATCATCATTTCTTGCACTTGCTTGAAGTAGGAGGGTGTTACACATAGGTGCCCTATGTCTGCTGAAGATAATTGTATTATTACTTAGAAAAACAAATAAAGATTGAAATACTTGATATCCAAGCACAACAAAAGCCTAGTATTTCCTTAACCTAAGGTCTCCAAGTTTATCAAATCTATGCTTTGATACCACTTCTGTCATGCCCCAAACCCCATCCTGGGAGGCTCAGGATGACAACATGCCACATAGTCAAGAAAATAAATTTTCTTAAGCTTGCAAGGCTACACTATTCCAAATAATTCCAAACTTATAAAAAATTAACTTTTGAGAATGAGTGGTAAAGTAACTACAGTCCTTGAAATGGGAACATAATCTACAAAATATCAAAGTTTCTCAGGAATGAAATGAAATCCAAAGCCTTTTTTAAACATAAATAAATTTTAAGCAATAGTACTAACAATATATTCCGAGCTGTCTTGAACCACAGCTTGCCATGTAGTTGTTATTGTTAGCTAACTCAAACTATTTAGTATATGTGTGAGTGGATGAAAACAAGGTGAAAATGAATGCCTAGCAAGTAGTGGATTTTGAGAATATAAATACTGTAAAAAATATCCTAGTCAATGACCGACAGGCCAAGTAGGCCAATGTGTAAAGGAAAAATTTGAAATTTGATGTAGGAGACAAATTACTCCTTAAGGTTTTCTCGATGAAGGGTGTGGCTAGGTTTGGCCAAAGGGGTAAGTTGGCTACAAGATACATTGGTCCTTTTGAAATCCTCGAAAGAGTGGGGAAAGTAGCTTATCGGTTGGCTTTGCTGCAAAGTTTGGCCCATGTTCACAATGTCTGTCATGTGAATTCCTTAAGCAAATGCATTGTGAACCTTAGGGAAGTGTTAGCCCCATCCGTCACGCCAATAAAGGAGGACCTAAGTCATGAAGAGTACCCCGTCAAGTTTATCGACTGCCAAGGCCAAAACTTAAAAACAAAGTGGATCCCAATGGTCAAGGTACTATGGTCTAACCATGGTGAGGAAGAGGCCACTTAGGAGATCGAGCAGGATATGCAAAGGCAATATCCAAGTGAATTTGCCTGATTAAGTCAGAATTTAGGGAACCAAATTTCTAAATGAGGGGAGGATGTGACAATTTTCCTAGCCAATGACTGGTTTTGACCAAGTAAATGTATTTTATTTAAGTGTTTTCACTTAAGTACCTTAAGTTAGCACCTTATTAAGCAAGAAAGATAAGCTAAGTAAAGTAAAGATGAGTTCCTAAATGTGATTTGGCACCTGAGAGTCAAAAGGGTAAAATGGTAATATTGACCCAAGTGAGTGACATGACTATAATTTTGATGAAATTGGGGTCATATAAGCAATTTTGGCTAATTAAGTTAAGACCATAAGTTAATCTAGTTATTAGAACCAACATATGAAGGAAAAGTGCACAAATTGCACTAGGTGTTCAATTAAGCCATTTATGTCTTAAGTGGCTTAAATGTCCAACAGGCTAAGTGTAAGAGGCTTATAGAATTCTTTAGGATTAAGGGGGTACGGTTTTAGGTGTATCTTTAGTGGCCAAAGTGAAACAAAAGAGAACTTGAAAGCCAAGAGGCAAGAAAACAAGAATTATGCCTTAGTGGAGTGCTTGGGATATTTCTTACAAGTGTTCACTTCCATTCTCATCCTTTTCTTCCCAATTTTCATAACACTCTATCAATAGTAGCTTTTTTTTCTATAAACCTCCCCAATTCCATAAATTTTTCGTAAATTTGAGGGTCCCAAAGTGAATTCAACAAGCCCTAATCTCATTCTTGGTGAATTTGCATCATGTTAGCTCTTTGTTGCTTGTTTTGGGCATAAAACCTAGTTCTAACTTCTTTGTATTGCTAGAATGGTCTTGATTTGAAGTTCTTGGTGCCATATCACATTGGTTTTAGGTCTAGAACCTAAGAGAGCTAAGTTGAGCTCAAGTGTGCTTGTGTTTTGTTCTTGCTTTGTGGCTAAATTTGTGGTAAGGGTTCAAGTTAATTTAGCTCAAATAATGCATAAAAATGTAGTATTACATGTTGTAATGAAGTAAAAACAAGATCCATGTGAATTGGCTTTGTGGATTAAAAGATTGAGCAAGTTTCATGCAAAATAGCATACAGTCACGCAATGTTAGAAAGACATTGGTAAAGCGACATGAAACTGTGATGCATCTCCATGGTGATGCATAATGATGATGCATCATTAACAACCTTCTAGAAAACCCAAGAACTAATGCCGTTGGTGATATGTCACCAAGGCCTAGGCATCTCAAGCTCAAGGCATCTTAAGAATGTCTTAATCTCTCGATTAACATCCTTAGACTATTCTAAGATGTTCTATAGCTTTAATTAGGTCTAAAAACCATTCCTAAGTTGAGAATCATGCATTATTTAAGGGGTACCTAAGTGGTGTGGTTAAGGTAAGGCTAAGTAGAGTGGCTAAGGGGGTAAAAGTGTTCAAGTTGCTAAAGAGGCACTAAGGGGATTAAGGCGGGTTTTGAAGTCTTGATTGGGCCAGGAAGAGGTCCTAGAAATTTAGGGAAATGAAGAAGAAACCTAAGAAGGTCCTAACCAAACCATGTGGTTTGGTAACTTAAGCGAAACATATATCAGATTTGAAAGGAGGTGATGACATACTCTAAGACCTATAAGTGGGACTTAAGGGAGGTAAAGAATTTAGGGTATAAGGGCCAATGTCTCAAGTACCTAAACCACTTGAGCTTACGGTAAAAATAAGGCACCTAAGGTGTAAGAAGACCTAAGGAAAGTGTATATTTCATATCATACATTCATGCATTATATATCTATTATGTTATTGGTTTGTGTTATTTGTTGGTTAGTTGTTGGTTTGTTTGTATGCCATATTTGCATGCTTGCTTGCTATCTTCTTTGCAAGTACCCCAAAGGATCCTTACTGAATACATTCATGTACTCATTCCCTTAAGTTTGTTGTGCAAGTTCTAAGGTTGAGCCTAACAACTAAGTGGATAGTTGTGGGCTAAGTTTTTCCTTTTACAGGTACTTATTTACTAGAATCCTTGAGATTCTAAGGTTGCTTGAGATATAAGCTTTGTACTAACTAAATGTTATTCCTTTATAGTTTAGAGGTTAAATTGTGCACAAGGATAAGAAAGGGCTTGTACTTGGAGCTTGATAGCTCAAAAGTGGGCTCAAGTGATGGATCTTGGTTAATAATTTTGCTTGTATATATATAGTACCTTGTGTACTAAGACACTGTCTCTATTAGGATACATTGTGGTGTTAAACCACAGAGTTACTTTTGGGTGCATGCCAGTGACATAAAGTATACACAAACTATTGCTTGAAGTTGAAGTAACTAGTATTTTATTATCTTTGCATATTTTAAGTATGTTTAAATGGAATGGTCGAGCAATGTTTTCATAAATGGTTTACTTATTTGTTTCACATCGCCATGACAAATGCATGCATATGTTCTTGCAGGGTAGGTTAAAAAACTAGTTGCACGCAAATTGTCTTCATTTACCTACAAGTAATAGTTAGCCAATAGTAACTAAGCGGGATCATAGTCCCAAAGGGGCTTACAAGTTAAGCAATGCATAGCACTGGGACCCCACTTTATGACAGTTTGGTATCAGAAGAGGTCATTGGTCCGAGTAAAGGTAATAAGTGAACTAAGATCTAAGTGTTCCTTGTGTTGAGTAAGGGTAGTACTGCTTATAAGTTGCTCTAGGTACAGTCTTCTAGCTTTGGTTGCAGGTATCATGGTGAATACTCGGTTAGGTACTGCTGTTGAGGCTCAGGCTCTTGGTGTAAGAACTTGTGACCCTAATGGGGCAAATATGAGAAAAGTAGTGGCTTTGTTACATAGGCTCAATGAATATATGGACCAGATGCTACATGGCATGACTATCCTACTTGAGGAGCATGCTTAACCTCCAAATGGAGGGGAGACCTTGGAGCACCCTAATGGGGTAAGGGCCGAAGTGCACCAAGGTCAAGGCAGAAATCCTCCACCCCAAGGGCAAGTACAAGATCAAAAGCAAGTGCCAGAACATGCTCAAGTGAAATTTGACGAGGATTGTGAGGATGAGGATGAGAAAAATATCCATCCTCATAAAAGAATGAGGAGACTCATTATTCTGGACAACATAGGGCTTGTCTCGATATGCCAAGAAATTAGCACTCTTTAGTCTAATGGTGTAGGGGATACTAATGTGGCCGAAGGTTGGTTGTACCAAATCAATGAAATCTTTAAGAACATGAAGTTGGATGATAAGGCTAAGATGGATTTAGTGACTTTCTTCTTGGAAGGCAATGCCTCCTTGTGGTGGAAAGATGTCATGGAGAGGCTTAAGTCCTATAATGAAGGTAGACTCAGGCAAAGGCCCAAGGAACTTGATTGGACCAAATTTAAGAGAAAATTTTGGAATGAATTCAATAGTGAAACAACCCAAGATCAGAAGAGGATAGTTGATGAGTTGGTTCAAGAAAGTTTGACGGTCCATGAGTATCAGAGGGAATTTAGTTCTTTTTTCCAGTATGCTTCCCATTTGGTCGGGAAGGATGAACTTAAGACAAAGAAGTTCATTCATGGACTTAAGGTGGAGTTAAGGGTTTCTTGACTGTTATTGGGGTTCGGACCTATCATGAGGCTGTTCAAAAGGCCTTGGTATTGAAAGGGAGTTGATGGAGGCAAAACCCAATGATAAAGCCATTGAGCCGAGGGTCCCAGTGCACTCAGGATTGTCAGGCAAGAGGCCTAATACAAGAGGAGACCAAGTTACCTCCAAGTAGGGCAAGAAGATCGAGAAGAGCCATTGCCTTAAGTGTCAGAAGTTTCATGGTAACAAACCTTGCACCCTCAGGACTGATCTCTATAATTACTGTCGCCAGCCAGGACATTGGGCAAGGGAGTGCCCAAGGCTTAGACAAGAACAAGATGAAAAAAGGTTAAGAGCCTGAGGAGCTAGAAATGTATCTACTAGAGCCCTTGTGCAGCCACATGTTTTTACCTTGACGGGCCAAACACCTAGAGAGCCAACTACTATGCAAGGGAACTTTAATGTTTAGCATAATAGTATTAAGATTTTGCTTGATACTAGTGCTACTATTTCTATCATTTCCTTGAGCATGGTTGTCCAGTTAGGATTGAAAAGAACTTTAATGGATGAGATGAGATTTATTAAAACTGCTGGGAGGAACATTATCTTAACCAATAAAACGGTTAAGGGGTATCCTTTGAAGTTAGGGGACCATAGGTTTTTGTGTGACATTTGGGTTTTAGCCTCAGTCCCATATGATGTTGTCCTTGGAATGGATTAGTTAAGTAGGTATAAGGCCCAAATTGACTTTGTAGGTTGTAAGGTTACCCTTGAGGATGCCTCAGGGGTAAATGTGACTTGTACAGGAAGTTTGGTAAGTAGTGTCCAAAGCTTGCACCTCAAGTTGATAGAGTTTATTCCCATTGTGAATGAGGAAGAATATTACTCATTGAATCAAGTGGCAATCGAGGAGCAACTTAAGGAAATCTCAATAGTCAATTTATTTCCAGAAGCTTTTCTTGTTGACCTCCTAGGGTTACCTCCAAATAGAGAGATTGAATCCTTCATACACTTACAGCTTGTGGCAGAACCAATTTCCATACCCTAAATCGGATGTCAACACTTGAAATAGATGAGCTAAAAAAGCAGTTAGAAGAGTTGTTTAAGAATGGCTTTATGAGGCCAAGTGTTTCCCCATGGGGTGTCTTGGTGTCGTTTGCGAAGAAAAAGGATGGCACCTTAAATTTGTGTATAAATTACAAGAAATTGGATGTAGTAACTGCAAAGAATAAATATCCATTGGTTAGGATCAATGACTTATTTGATAGGTTAAGAGGGGCAGAGGTCATTTCTAAAATAGACCTAAGGTCTAGATACTTCCAAATAAAAGTAAAGGAAGAAGGCATCCCAAAAACTGCATTCAGAACTAGGTATAGACATTATGAGTACACAGCTATGCCTTTCGGAGTGACTAATGCTCCGACAGTTTTCATGGATGCAATGAATTAAATTTTTAGGCCCTAGCTAGATTAGTTTATTGAGGTGTTCACTAATGATATTTTGGTGTACTTTAAGAATCCCTAAAAACATGTGAACCATTTAAAGATAGCTTTTACAAGTGCTTAAGGACAACCAATATTATGCAAAACTATGTAAGTGCCAATTCTAGGCAAGTGAAATTCTTTTTATCGGGCATATCATAAATGCTCAAGGACTAAGTGTTGACCCACAAAAGGTAAAGGCAGTGGTGGAGTGGAAATGCCTAACAATTGTAAATGAAATTTAAAGTTTCTTAGGATTGGTGGGCTATTATAGAAGGTTCATTGAGAAATTTTTCATGATAGCTTTGTCATTGGCTGCCTTGACAAAGAAGGCACAAAATTGCATCTAGACTTTTAAGTGTAAGGAAAGTTTTTAGGAGCTTAAGAAAAGGTTAACTTTTACTCTCATCTTGATCCTACTAGATCTGCATAAGACTTTTGTTGTGTATACCAATGCATATGGGACAATAGTATGATGTGTGTTAATGCAGGAAAAGTAAGGGATTGCATATGGATCTAGGCAGTTATGGCCTAACTGATAGCCGAAGGACTATCGCCTCTCTTAGAACATACCTCCCATCAAAAGCATGCTCGGGAAGCCTGGCACCATCTGAGAGAGGCACTAGTGCTGACCTCGGACTAGGTGAAATCCAGTGCTTCGAACTCGGGATCTAGCCTAGTACCCCAGAGAGCTCCAAAAGGTGCAGACAGCCCCCTCGGAGGATTAAACGAACCTCCTTCGGGATAGAAGAATCAGCTACCGCAAGCAAGAGAGGATTTCCCGAAGGCAGAAACTGCGAGCTAGGCAGCGCCCCGAACTGCG
>KK903990.1:8686-31686 GCA_000696445.1 Aquilaria agallochum
CTGAAGCATAGACTCCCGAAAGTCTCCTATTCCTTCCGAAGATAGTTGGGTTATATGTCAAAAAGAGGGCAAGTCTACTGAACACAGCCGGCAAAGGACTGGCTGAAATTTGCCTGAAAGGAACTTCGTTCACTATGAAAGTTCACCCAAAGAATGGCCGACGAAGTGAGCAAAGAAAGTACCGAAGTCCCTTGACCGAGAGTGGTCGGGACAATTGGGAAACAAAAAAGCTCTAAAAGACTTAGCCAAAATTATGAAAATCAATCCATTGAAGAAGGCCTTGATACAAGGAGAAGATCACAAAAAGGAAAGTACAAAGAAGAAGAAGAAGGCAAAGGTCCTAGAATATCTAAGGGACCCCGGCGTTATGGGAAGCTTCGGCTCTTGAGCTCTTCGCCACAGCCTTCGGTGCAGGAGGAAGCGGCGGCAAGTTGAGGAACTCGACTCTTGACCACATCCACCGAGGCTCCCTGGGAATATCCAGGGCAGCTAAAAAGTAAGGATCGAGGTCCGGACACTTCTTCAGAAATTGATAACGAGCAAGGCAGAACCCGTCCTGAAAAGCAACCTTGGACGTCTGGACGGCTTTACCTCTTTCAATCTCCAACTCGTCTGCCTCATGTTGAAGATCCAAAACCTCCTGTTGAAGGTCAGAAATCTCTTTCTCCAGCTCCTCGGTTTTCTTCTTCTCCTCCGAACTCTCCTTCAACGAGCCGACCTCGGCCTGGAGTTCAGCATTCTCAGCCATCACCTTCGCCAAAAGGGCAGACTCCCTTTCTTTTTCCTTTTGAAGGGCCTCATTGGCCGAAGTCAGGCTGATTAACTTATCGCCAAGGTCGGACATCTTCTTGGAAAAATCCTTCAAGAGCTCCTCTTGGCCCTTCAAGAATTCCTCCTGAAGACTAGTTACCTTCTCCTTTCATATTTCGCTCAACTTGGTGTTTGTCAACATCGAGTTGGCGCAGAAAACTTTGGCCTCCTCCAACTTACCTTTGGCCCAAGCTCGAACCGAAGACTGCTTTGCTGCCCAAGCTCGGAGGTATCCACTATACCCCAAAAGCAGCAAAAAAGAAAGGCAGTCAGTGAAAATTTGCACAAGGAAAGCCAGAGCACTTAGGCAGAAAAGTGGAAGGAAAAGTGAGAACCCCGAAGGGTTACTTGAGCAGCATGCTGGGAAACTTTTGCAGCATGGGCATCCTCGGAGGCACACTTCTCAGCGACTTCCTTGAAGTATAGCGGAGTAAGCATGCCCCTCGCCATTTGGGGAGCCATTTCCCGGTAGTCCTTGCAGAACAATTTCATGTCCTTCGTGAAAGACTAGAACGGCTCCCTTGCGATTTTGCCCTTCGGGACGTGGGAATCTCGAAGATCCCGCCTTCGGGAGTGCTCAATCCTCCAAGGCAGGGGTGCCAAATCCTCTACAAAAAGAAACATCTCATCAGGTAAATTTTCCTTGGTTATAAAAAATGTGAGATTGCAGGAGAAAATAGACAAACCTGCTGCGACTTTGGCACAGTCGTCATCAGAGCCACCAACCTTCTCCACGTTGGCAGGAACATGTTTACCCTTGGCTCTTCGGCATTTCTCTAATTCTTTAACAGGAAGATCATCCGAAGAGCCCAACAAATCTACCGACATGGTGGGACTCAGAGGCGCAGGAATGGCCACCTCGGTAAAAACCTCCCCGTCCGTTTCAGGCTGGGAAAAAGTTGCAACCTCGGTCGAGGTTGTAGTGACATCGCCCAGCTTCGAAACGTCCCTCGGGGAGGGAGGAGGGGTGTCCCTCTTGGTCTTCTTGGCGGAAGATGATCCACCACCAGAAGCCTTCTTGGTCTTCTTGGCGGAAGACGGCTCACCCCCAAAAGCCTTGCTCCTCTTCTTCATTTGTTCTCCCTTCTCGGACTGACCAAGGAAGAGAGATCTATAGTAGGCGGCAGACTCATCGCCCATCTCTGAAAAAGAGAGAAAAAATCAGTGTAAGTACGCAGGCACTTATGCTGAAAAAATGTTGAAAGATACTTACTTTCAGAAAAGGCTTCAAAAGTGAGCTTGCTCCGAAAGAGCCTCACCAGGCAAGAATTCTTCCCCTCGGTAGCAGGAGCTGGCATGCCAAGATCCGTCTTATGCTCCGCAACCACCCCCAGCTTCCGAAGGACGTCCTCGGTCATGAGTTTCCACATGATCAGGAAAGGGTAGAGAGAGCGTGGAGTGACCTCGGCATCCCAGTCAGTGACAGCACGGATTCATCTGTCAAAGTCCCCAAACCTAGCTGCCAACTCAGGAGACAGCAACTTCCTGGGGTCCATGACATCCGCCTCCAGCTCTCCTCGAGCCCACTTAGTCGGGACATGCGACCAGGCCTCCGCCACCTTCAGGAAGAAGAACTTCCTTTGCCACCCTTGCCAGCTATCCTTGGTAGCGAAGGTGAACATAGATTTCTTGCTCCCAGATCCCCGAGGTAGCATGAAATAAAAGCCACCCTTCAGAATCGGATAGAGCTTATAGTACTGCATAAATAGTATAAAATGGGGTTCTGCCCCGAAGATCCCACACATGCAGAGAAAGGCGTTAAAATAGCAGTATGAGTTCGGAGAAAACTGATTCACGGCTATGCAATGAAATTGGAAAAAGTCGCAAATCATCTTTGCAGGAGGAAACCAAACCCTAGCCTTCAGTTGGGCCCGAAAAATTGTAACCTCGTCACCTCGATTCATAAAGCAAAACTGGCCAAGGCGAGGTAACCTTGTGATGGCGTAAGAGGGAACGAAAAATTTGGTCTTCCATTTTTCTAATTTTCAGGAGTGGTGCAACAAGGGTGAGACATAAGAGGTTGCCAGCTCTCGGGAATAGGCATGGTAGACAAAAAAATGACTTCGGGAAGTGAAAAGAAAAGCAAAAAAATGAAAGGAACTCTAGAAGTCAGAACCCACCAAAAGACTTGCCAAAGTCTGGGTTTGAGGACACCATCGTGAAAGATCACCGAAAATCACTCTGCCGTTAAGACTGCCCCAAAAAAGGAAGGAAAAGCAAGAGCAAAGCGAGAGCAAAGAAACACAGGTGAAGAGTATGACGGGAGGAAGGCTTTTATAGATCGAGAAAAGGCAGCCAAGAGGCCGTCATAAATGTGTGTGAAGGCGAAGCGTCGCCACAATTGCTCCTCGCGCATGAAAAGATGTACCCATCCCAGCTGATGACTGCCACGTGTCACCCATCATCAGCAACAAGGTCTCATTTTTCTGGCATCCAGAAAACTCGGGCATATTGCTCGAGACTGACACACCTAGTTTCAAGACGCGTCGATCCATTAGCTTATGGCGGGAAAAGTGAACGAGTTGAGATTCTCAAGAATACCGAAAGCCGGATAGGCGACACCTGTCCAAATAGGGCTTATCGCCTAAAAAGGGAAGTGCCTCCCCTGCCGACGTCGTACTCCGAGCATGAAGTCCAAGAGGTCAGGGGTTCAAGGCTCCATGCCGCCCTATTCGACTGAAAACGGACATCCTACTACGTGGACCTCAGGGAGTCCGTGAGGGCGTCCTGACAAAACTGCCAAGTTAAGTACAAGACGGACGCCAGAAGGGCTACTTGCCAAAGTCTTCACTCCGACTTTCCAAGGGGGGCATGTGATAGCCAAAGTGCTATCACCTTGACCACTTACCGACCACGGGAAAGAGGGAGCCAGACACCTCAGGTCTGAGACCTTGAAAAAGGACTCCGGAGTAAAGGAAGTCATACACCTGTGGCATACGACCTTGGTAGCTGGCCAAAACCAGCTTTGGGAAGCAGCGTATCGCCTCCTTAGGAACGGTGACCAAACCAGCTTCGGGGGAGAAGGACCGACCACCCTCCGCGGGAGAAAGCCCCCCGAAGATGGAATTTCTGAAGTACCAACCTGACTACGGGAGAAGGCCCCTCATCCTAAAGTAAGACATCGACTAGAGGGACCTCGGTTGTATGGCAAGAGCAATTCAGGAGTCTCTGACACTCTGATCACTTACATCTCTGATACGCCACCGTCAGGCATGCTCTGATATGCCACCTTCAGGCACGCCACCTTCAGGCATGCTATGATACGCCACCTTCAGGCACACTCTGGCATGCCATCGCAGTCTGATGTCCTCTCACGAAGGCCTACAGCTCATAGCCCAAGGAGCCTACAGGTGGCTAGGGTCCTCCACACCCGGAAGTACACCATCTAACCATACACGTGTCGAAGACGTGTCATAATCCAAAGGGGTCACTCCCCTTCTTTTATACAAGGAAAATGGTCATAGAAAATGGGGGCTGGGCTCTCTTTTAGAAGACAAAAAAGGGACAAAAAGGCTGGAAAATAGAGGACGCTCTCCTCTCTCCGCCTGAATACTCTTCCCTCCAGCCCTCAGAAGGATCTCCTCCAGGCAAGCGCCTCTTGTGCTTATTACTATGCCATTCTCTCTCTTTAAGCACTGACTTGGGCGTCGTAGGTTCCCCCCCGGAAAATCACTCCGAGGGCCTCCTAACCCTTGTTTTCTGAGTGTTTCAGCCAGGTCTCCCTGAGGAACCACTATTCCGGGCTCTCCCCCACACTGGAGGTGCCTCCCGTCCTCACCTACCACGGGACCAAGAAGCTGCCGGCCATCCTCTAAGGCGATCCACCCTGGATGCCTCCTTTTCGCACCTCCGGGACCCCCTGCTGTCCACACCACTCCACAAAGTGAAGATGCTGGCTCCGCCTAACCGGACCACACAGTGAAGATGCTGGCTCCGCCTAACATATGATATCAGCTGGATTTGCCACCAGAACTTGGTAACATACATGATGTATTCCATGTGAGCCTACTCAAGAAGTATGTTCCAACGTACAAGCAGATAGAGATACCTGCTAGTGTGCCTGTGGCACCAAATCTTTGTTATGAGGAAGTGCCAATTCAATTTCTAGCAAGAGATACTAGGAAATTGAGGAGCAGGTGGATCTCTATGATCAAGGTTTAGTGGAGTAACCACACTCCTGAATAGGCAACCTAGGAGGTAGAATAGGAGATTGTCGAAAAGTACCCTCAGCTATATCATACGTTAGTGAATAATTTGGAGGACCAAATTCTTTAAGGAGGGAGGAGTTGTTAGGACCATCTCCCAGTGCTTGGCCCAGGCCAGGAATACAAATGAAATGTAATAAAAATCTAGAGGAAACATGAAGGACTTGATTGAAAATGTGAATAAGGGTGTAAGTGCAAAACCAAGAAAGTTTGGGACTCAATTGCACATGAAAACCATTTATGTTGTTGATGCTGTAAAACAAAGTTTAAGGACTACTTTCAGTACTCTTTCAGGTGCTAATTATGTCACTAACGAGTATGGATGGAGTACATTAGATCATGCAAATTTAATCAAGGCCGAGAAAGGTATTAAGCCATTTTTAAGGCCATGTGGCCTACACCCGGCTAATGCATGTTTCCACCCAAAATTAAGCCATCATTTCAGGATAACCTTCACCCTTGTAAGGCTGAAATGAGTTCTTGAAGTTCTTGGTGAGTTACTGCCAAAATCTTTCCAATTTGTTGATGAATTGAAGCTTGGAAGAGAAATCAAGCTTGGATTCCTCATTTTTGGCACTTGGCGACATCACCATTGAAGTTACAAGCTTTGTCTTGAGCATTCAAGTACAAACCAAGAACTCAAGCTTGGATTTGTGGTAGGGTTCATGTTCTACTTGATTTCTTGGTAACTTTCCATGAACAAGTAGTTAATGGTGGCTAAGTGATAGTCAATTTATGCTATATGATCTTAGTTTGCTAGATGGGCATGTAGTGAGCTTTCGGGTTCATGTTATTTGGCTAGCTAGTCGATAGTAATGGAAAGCACCTAAAGTTCTTAGTGAGTTGGGTCGGCTTACTAATGAACTTGGAGCTCTAGTGGATTTGGTGAACTTTGGGGTTGCTTGAAGTGCAAGATTGTACAATGATGCTTGCTAGTGTCCTTGGCCGAATGTGAACTTGTGGTGTGTGTGTGAGTTGTGTGCTTGTTTGAGTTGTTTGTGTGTGCTAAGCCATTGTAGATAGTATTTATGCCTATGTAGTGTTTTGGCCATTATATGTATATGTTGTATCTTGGTGTTTTCATGTCTTTCTTGCAGGTTAAGTAAGCTTTGAGGAGGTTAAGTCTTGGACTTAACTAAATAAACTCAATTGTGTGTTGTTATGAATCCGACTGAGTATTTGTACTCATGCCCATATTGTTGTGTTTCAGGCAAGGACATTGAGCTTGAGTGAGATTGCTTGTACCTGCTTGCTTGTGTGTGCTAGTAGTACACTTAGTGTTCAAGGTATGTGCCAAATACATGCTTGGCTTGGATATGTGTATTTACAAGTCTTATAGTCTTCGGCCGAAACTTATTCTCTAAGTTTTGCATGCTTGTGTAGTGTGGGACTCTCTAGGTTGGAAGATGGATCTATGGACCAATGGCATTAATTGTGGTGTTCACCTTTATGACTATGAATATGGTCATAGGGCTAGTGCTTCAGAGTGTGCTTCTATACTGCACACTTAGGTACCTTCACGGGGAGTAAGGAAAAACTTTGACTGTAATATAATCTTGGCTAATGTTTTGGACATGTAGCATCCTTGGTGTGTTGCCAAGTAGGAAATGCTTGGTTATAGGCTTTTATGTACATATGTAGCATCGGTTAAGTTGGTTTTGATTGTAGATATGTTGGATGCTTGTATGCCAAGTTATATTATGGTTATGAGATGATGGATGTGCTTTTTGAAGTTAAACCTCCTGTGTACTGTACTTGGCCGAAAGCTCACATGCATCTAAGGTTTGGTTTTCAAACCTTATTGAGTTATGGGTTCTTGGTTGCCATGCAAGTTAGTGCACTTTGGCGTGATAGAAAATTCATGAGTTTTCTTTTCAAAGTTCCTTTTTTACCCTTATTTGAAATTTTCCCCTTTCAGCTGTTGGCGTACAGTGGGTACCTTCAAGATTGGGAGTTAAACAAACCTCGGTCCAAAGTCGGTCAGAAGAAAGTTTGGCTAAGGCCAAGGAACTCCTTGCTAGCTCAGTCATTAAGTACGGTGAGCTTAATAAGATAGCCAAGGAAGATCTGGCTAAACTTCGAGAAGACGTGCTTAAGAGCCCGGGGGAGCTGATTTAAGACTTCTCATCGAAGATGTCTGACCTTAGCATGAAGGTGATATTTTGACCTCAACAAATGAGGTTTTCCAAAAAGAGAAGGAGGATGTCGTTGCTGATCTTACAAAGGCATTTCCTGTTAACTCCAAACTCCAAGCTAAGGTTGATAGGCTGAAGAAGGAGAAAAAGAAGAAAAAGAAGAAGTTGGAAAGGGAGGTCGAGGTCCTTAAGAGAGAACTGGAGGACTTGGATGCAGAGAAGGCTAAGTCTGATCAAGCAACTAAGTCCTCTTGTTAGGACGGTTTTTGCCTGGCTCATCACCAAGTTTTGTCCAGATTCCCTGGCCTCAACCTTTCCTTTTTGGTGGCCCTGGACATCCCCAAAGGACCATCTTAGCAGTGGTCGAGGATAGAGTTCCTTAATCTCCCAGCTAATCCACCTTCGGCTCCAAAAGCTGCTACCAAAGAGGATGATGCTGAAGGTGAGGAAACCAAAGATGGTAAGGGGCCAGCAGGTGACCAGGACCCCGAATGGGCTTCTTTTCTCTTCTTTCCCTTGTAATCTGCTCCTTGTATTTTGTAATGAAGTGTTAATGAATTTTTCTCTTCTTCAAAATTTGGCTAAGTCCACGATGGTCTTTGAATATCATCTTCATTCTTTAACACTCAACTATCTTCGGCCTAGGGGTTTCAAGACCATCTTCGGTCGATGACCTTCAAGGCGATAGGTAGGTATCTATAATATCTTTGGCAAAACTTAACCTGTATAAGAAATAGTTAAGTGCCCTTTTTGCCAACCATGTTCAGTTGATTTTGATTTCCTTTGGCAAAGTATGCTTATTTTCACGAATACCCCTTCGAAAGTGACCATGTTCGGTTCCCCCCTCGAAAAAGAATATGTTCGGTTTTCTCCCTCGGAAGCGAACATGTTTGGTCACCATGCTTTGGTAAAAATGTATAACTTTACACATAGGCACCCATTTGGATTCGACCACCTTGAAAATTTTTTTAAGCATGGGAATTCACTTATGTAATTCAGGAAACAACCACTTTCAGTTTTCCACCTTCGGACATAACCATGTTCGGTTGACGCACCTCGGATGGAACCATGTTAGGTGAAACAAATTTACCACCTTTGGTCATACCTCCCATGGTGTTTTTTGCACAATTTTCGAACCAAAAAATGTTCTAAGTGTAAAATTTTTTTAGAGAGTCTGAATGCCATGTATTTTTCAACTCTCCTCCTTCGGTATTATCGAGCTTGTAGAATCTTGGCCAAACTTCTACGAGGACCAAATAAGGTCCATCACAATTTGCTCGAAGTACTCCATGGGATGATCTTCGGGCTTCAAATTCAGCTCTTCGAAGGATGAGGTCCCCTTTCTTGATTCCTTTATGCTTGACATGAAAGTTTGTAGCAACAACTACTCTCTGTTGAAAAGCTTTTCTTTTGAGCTCGACCATCTCTCTATGCTTGTCAATTAAATCCAACTTGGCCTTTAAACAGAGGTGTTCCTTTCTTCATCGAACACCTATATTCTAACGGAGCGCTGTGCGACCTTGACGGTGATAATGGCCTCTGCTCCAAAGACGAGTGAGAGGGGTGTCTCATCCATGGCCCTTCTGGGAGTTATTCAATACCTCCACAACACACTTGGAAGCTCTCCTGGCAAAGTGCTATTTAATTCTGAGGTTGGTAGTGAATTCCTGGAACCCATTATCAGTAAATTAGGAACCATTTTCAGCTACTATCACCCTCAGAACGCCAAATCTACATATGATGTTCTACCAGACAAATCTCCGTATGTCCCTTGCTGATATTGCTGCTAAAGGCTCTACCTCGATCCACTTGGTGAAGTAGTCTACTGCGACTGCACAAAATTTCACTTCTCCGGGAGCTATTAGGAGAGGCCCAATGAGGTCTACACCGCATACGGCAAAGGGGCAGTGGTAGTTTGGTGAAGTTATTACTTCCGAGGGTAGTCTCTGGACAAGAGCGTGTTTCTAGTAGTTGTCGCATTTCTGGACAAATTGCCTCGTGTCCTTCCTCAAGGTAGGCCAGAAGTACCTCGGCGGAGTAGTACCCCGGCAAGGGCATCAGTTCCTATGTGAGTACCACAGGCTCCCTCTTTGACTTCTTTGAGGACCATCTCAACATCTTCTTCACTGACACATGTCACACCCCACACAGGCCCCAACCTATGCACTCCCAGTGCCATTCACCAAATAGTACGCAGAAAGTTATTAAACAATTGTGTTTCTACCCATTGTTAACTGCTTTTAATTTCGGCTAACTTTTTGGTAAGTAAATTTAAGTCTTATTTTCTTAAGCTGGGAGCCTGGGAAATGCCCTAGGAAGCTTATATGAGGTTTATAATGATTACTTGTAGCCCAAGGCAGGGCCCAACCATTAACTTGCATGACAAGCAACGCTGTAACTCAATAACTTGCACAACAAGCAAGGCAAACACTTATTTTCTTAAGTGTCTAGAATGTGTGTGCTCATCAAGTGTACTATTTCAATGCATGGCACCAAGAAGCCCATAACTCAGTAAGGTTTGAAAACCAAGTTTTAGATGCATGTGAGCTTTCGGCCAAGTATAGTACACAAGAGGTTTAACTCCATAAAGCACTTCCACCATCTCATAACCATAATATAACCTGGTATGCAAGCATCCAGCATATGTACAATCAAAACCAAACTTAACTGAGCCTACATATGTACACAAAATCCTATAACCAAGCATCTCCTACTTGGCAACACACTAAGCATGCTACATGTCCAAAATATTAGCCAAGATTATATTACAGTTCAAGTTCTTCCTTAATCCCCAAGAAGGTACCTAAGAGTTCAATACAGATGCACACACTAAAGCACTACGCCTATGACCATATTCATAGTCATAAAGGTGAACACCACAATCAGAGCCATAGTCCACACATCCATCTTGCACCCAAATGTCTCCCATAAACTACACAAGCCTGCAAAACTTAAGCATAAGTTTTGGCCAAGAACTATAGGACTTGTAGATGCATTTATCCAAGCCAAGATTGAGTTGGCACATACCTTGAGCAATAAGTGTACTACTTAGCACACAAGCAAGCAAGCACAAGTAACTCACTCAAGCTCAATGTCTTTGCCTGAAACACAAACAATATGGGCATGAGTACTAATATTTAGTAGGGTTCACAACTCAAATGACTCATAATTGAGTCTATTTAGTTAGGTCCGAGACTGAACCTCCTCAAAGCTTACTTGTCCTACAATAAAGACAAGAAAACACCAAGATATAAGACATATAATACATATACAATGCTAACCGAGACATATAAAAGCATAACAAAATTCATAAGGGGGTTAGCAAGCACAACAATTCAATCAAGCACACAAAACTCACACACACACCACAATGACCACTAGCATGTGTTCATGTGCATTCTTGCACACCAAGCTTCATAGTTTCACTCCCATTCCACTAGAGCTCTGAATTCAATAGCAAGTTGGCCTCACTCCCTAGGAATTCTAACATATGCCATTAACTTGACTAGCTAGCCAAAGAACATAAGTCTAAAACTCCTCAATATGCCCATTTAGCAACTAAGTTCATAGAGTATATTTTAACCATCACTTAGTCACCATAACTACTTGATCATGGAAAATTTACCAGGAATCCAACTAGAACATGAATCCCTACCTCAATTTCTTGAGCTTGAGCTTTCAGCCTGATGCCCTTCAGCATCTCCTTTGTGTGTCATGGTGAAGGCGCAGGGGCTTATGGAAATGGAGAGAGGTTCGGGATGAATGTACTCTGAGAAGATCACCTGAAAGTCACAGGAAGTAAGGGTTAGGAGGTCCCTGGAGTGTTTTTCCGGGGAGGAGCCTCCGACGTCCAAGTGAGTATTTTGGAGGTAATCAGATGATCAAGAGTAAAGAAGTATCTTATCTCAAATAAATTGTCTTCCCCCTTCTCGAATAATTACCAAGTATTTGTAGAGGGGTGAATAGCAATAGTCCTTCTCAGATGGCCGGCCCAGATCATGACATGTGTTCGGCGGGATGCGTTCCACGTCTTTTGGGCCATAGAGGACCCTAGTCGGCATGGGCTGCCAGTCTAGGGCTCTGGGTAACCCAAGAGTGGCATGCTAGGGTATCCCTACAGGCATGTCAGGACGTGACTGGGGGCGGATTATCAGGGATATGTCAAAGACTCCTTAAATGCTTATGTCGTACTCCCGAGGCCCCTTTTTGGCAAAGGAGACCTCTTCAGAGAACTTGTCTTCCGAGGTCACTTTTGGTATCACAAGAGTATATTTCTTGAAGGTGACCTTTCTTGGAGACACCCTCACTTCCGAGGATGGCTTACTCGTCCCCCCGAGGTTGGCATTATCATTTCCTGGAATGGAGAAAAGCGAAGGCTGGATTTCGGGGAGGTTGAACATCTTTCATTCCGTGGTGGGTGATTTCTCTTCCGAGGTTGGTGATTTGTCCGAACCCGTGCCTTCGCGTACAGGATCGGCACCTTGGCTATCACATGCCCCCTCCCGGGAAGTCGAAGCGAAGACTTCAGCTTTATGCTTTTGGGAAGGCTTCCTTCATAGCCTAGGTACCCTTCCCTAGTTCTTTCTACAACCTCTAGGCGCGTGCAACTTTTGCTTTTGCTTTCTTCTGCTGTAGGTTCATGAACCGTCGTATCCTTTGGTCAAACATGTCAGCTATGGATAAGCGGGCCTGGGTTTTCACGATGTCAGAGGGGCGTGCCCTAGTTCTTCCCATTGGATGACACGTGGCCGCTAGTGGATGGCGGGATAGTTATGCCGGTCACACTAATTGCGGCTCCTCACCTTTGAGGAGTAATAATGAGTCTGTTGCATTTCTGAGTGATAATAACGATGATGTTTCGCTTACCCTATTCGGCCTATATACGCACTTTTTGCCTCATTTTTTTGCCTCATTCTTTGCTTTTGCTCTCCTCTGCTCTAGAGCCTTTTCTTGCCTTTCTCATTTTTTCCCACGTCGGTTTTTGCGGCGGAGTGATTTTCGGCTATTTTCACGACGGCGTTTCAATTTTTCAGCAAAATCTTTGGTGGGTGCTCCCTTCTGTAATTCTTTTTTTCTTCTCTCTTTCAAGTTCATTTTTCCGAGGTCCCTTTGTTTCCTTACCCTTTTCGGGGTCATCCTTTTTCTTCTATAAAAAATGTCAAATCTGATCCCGTTGAATTCGACCACGTTGCTAACTGTCTGACCTCTCCCTAAAAGCTTTCTTCCTCTTGAATCTCATCCTTGTACTACCACCCCAGAGAAGGTGAGGAAGTGGATGGCCAAGTATTACCTTCCTTCTTATCTCATCCCGAGGTTGCCCATCCCGGGCACCTACGGCTTTATGTCAGATTCACATGAGGTTACCGTTTACCGAGCTCAGGTGAAAGCCAGTCTTCGGTACCTTCCTCACCGCATAATCGGTGAATTTTGCAATTTCCACGAGATCCCCGTGAACCAACTTCCCCCAAATTCTTACTCCTTCCTCAACTCTTTTCTCTGCATGTGTGGGGTGTTTGAGATAAAGCCCCACTTTCTTTTCTTCATGCAGTACTACAAACTCCACCCGGTTCCAAAGGGCGGCTTTTATTTCCTACTTCCCCGAGGGTCCGGGAGCAAAAAGTTTACCTTCACCTTCGACAACAAGGACAGCTGGCGGGGGTGGCAGAAGAAGTTTTTCTTCCTGCTAGTCCCCGAGCTATGGCACCATGTGCCCACCAGATGGGTTTTGGGGACCCTGAAGATGGACGTCGTTGACCCCTGGAGACTTCTGACTTGGGAGCTGGTTGGCGAGTTATATCAATTTGATAGGCTCATTCGGGCCGTAGCAAACTGGGACCCCGAGGTTCCTCTGCATTCACTTTACCCTTTTCCCATCAAGTGGGACCTTATGACCGAGGAGGTTCTTCGGGAACTGGGAGTGGTGGACGTGCACAAGAGTGACTTCGGTCTGCCCGTGCCCGTTCTTCTGGGGAAAAAGGCCTGGATAATCATGCTGCTTCGGGGGGAGATCACTTATGAGTATTTTTCCGAGAGTAAGTCTCTCTCCTGGCTTTGATACCTTTTTTCCTTTTGGACTTACGCTAATACTTTTCCTTTTGCAGAGATGGGAGATCAATCTACTGATTTTTACAAGTCGCTCTTCCTCGGGCAGGCCAAAATGGGGGAGTAGACGCGCAAGAAGGCGCCTGCTAAGAGGAAGAAGATGAGCAGCAGCGGGCCTTCTAGGGCCAAGAAGACTAGGGCTGTAACTCCTCCCTCTCCCGAAGTCGTTGTGGAGGTACAGGATCAATCTCCTGCTCTTCCTTCAACGCCGGCGGACCTTCCTTCGAACTTTGCCCTTCATGGGGCAATACCGAGCCCCATTCTACCCGCCGAGCCTTCTTCTGAGCAAAGATCCACTCAGGAACTTGAAGAAAGCAAAAGAAGGAAGGGGAAGAACATTCCCAGTGAAGTCTGGGAGGGCGTGTCTGAAGACGACGTCACTGAAGTTCTACCAGGTTGGTTCCTTAGCCATTCTCTTGTAAACCTTAGTATTTTTCGTATCTACAATTTTTTGGATGAATGGCTAAGGGATGACGTGCTGATGGAACTTCGGCGTAAACTTGCAGAGGATATGCTTGCGGCGCCCTGGATGAATGCTTACGCCCGGCGAAGGGCTCTCCGGGACAAGCAGATCCCTCATGGCAAGGTACCGAGGGAGCCCTTCTGGACGTTCACAAAGGACATGAATTTGTTCTCTGAGGATAGCCAGTTGATGGTTTCTCAAATGGCGACGAGGGTGATGACAAGCGCCACCTTTCAGTCGCTCATTAATGAATGTCCCAACGAGGAGATCCTCGCGGCAAGGATGACCGACCATGGCGCCCAGGTAGCTTTCTCCCCTTTGTTTACTTAGAGATTTTTCTTCTAAGCTTTCATCATTCTTTTGATACTTATTCGAGGCCTCTTTTTTTGCAGCTTTTGGCATATAGCGGGTATTTCCACACTTGGGTGTTGAAGCAAACAGAGGCCTGTTCTCGGTTCGAAGATTTTTTGAGCAAAATGAAGGAGTTTTACGCCAGGTACGTCCTCAAATATAACGAGCTCAAGATTGTGAAGGAGGATGTTGTGAATCTTCGGGATTAGCTCGCGACGAGCAAGCAGGAACTTCTCCTAGATTTCACCGCCAAGGTTGAAGACCTCGGCTCAAAATGTGCCCTTCTCTCTTCAGAGAATGAGGCTCTTTGGAAGGCGAACGCTGAAGATGGTAAGAGCCTAGCGGAGGCGCTTGCTTTGAACGCCGACCTCGATGCCCAGGTTAAATCTCTAAAGAAGGGGGCTAAGAGTAAAAGAAGAAGAAGCTGGAGGAGAAGATTGCCAAGCTTCAGACCGAGCTTGATGCTCTTGGTGCCGAAAAGGATAAGTTTGAGCAAATGGTGAAGGTGGCTTTTCAAGACGGCTTTTGCTTGGCGTGCCATCAAGTCCTTGCTTGGCACCGTGAGCTCGACCTTTCCTACCTGTCCGCTTTGGATTTTCCCGAAGGGCCCTATGAGGTATGGTCAAAGCCAGATTTTCTCAATCTTCCTCCAGCTAAGCTGGTGCCTCCAACTGAGCCTAATGATGATGACGATGATGATGATGAGACATTGGATGTCCCTGCTCAGCAATAGGCTTCTCCTTACTTTCTTGTACTCCTGCTTGCTTGTATATCTCTGCCTTAGAATTTTTTATTGAAGATTCTTTCTCCAATCTCCATTCATTCTTCCGAATAGGACTCTTCAGAAGTAATTCTAAGCAGGCACTTTCGGTGAATTTTTCAATACTTACTTCTTCGGGAAGAGTAGTTTTAGACTTTTTCCGAACTCCACCGATTTTATACTCCATCCAGGAGTTAGTTCTGAAAGGAAAACCGTTAAGGAACTAATTTTCCAATCTCGCAACGACATCTAGCTTGTGTCTTTATTGATGACTGCGGGGAAGAGTAACTACAATTTTTCTGAAAAAAGTTCTAAGTGTAGAATTTTTTTAAGGCATTCGAATTCCAGGTATTTTTCAGTTCTCCTGCTTCAGTGTTGCCGAGCTCGTATACTCCCTTTTGGACCTCGTCTAGGACCAAGTAAGGTCCTTTCCAATTTGGCGGAAGTACCCCGTGGGATGGTTTTCGGGGTTCAAACTCGGCCTTTCGGAGGATGAGGTCTCCTTTCATTATTCCTTTAGGCCTGGCATGCACGTTTGCAGCTATGGCCATTCTTTGTTGAAAGGCCTTCCTTTTAAGCTCGGCCATCTCTCTATGCTCATCTAGTAGGTCGAGCTTGGTTCTCAACCCGAGGTCGTTTCCTCCTTCGTCGAACACCTGTATTNTAATTGATGGCCGTACTACCTCAACAGGGATAATAGCCTCTGTGCCGAAGACGAGGGAAAAATGTGTGTCACCCGTAGCATTTCGGGGCATTGTCCGATAGCTCCACATCACACTAGGAAGTTCTCCTGGCCATTTTCCCTTTGCTTCCCCTAATCTCTTTTTCAGGCGATCTTTTATGGTCCTGTTAGACACCTCTACTTGTCCATTGCTCTGGGGATGAGCTACTAGGGCAAAGTGCATCTTTATTCCGAGGTTGGTGATGAATTCCTGGAACCCTTTGTTAATAAACTGGGAACCATGATCGGCGACTATCACCCTCGGTATGCCAAACCTGCATATAATTCCTTTCCAGACAAGTTTTTGTATATCCTTTGTTGTGATAGTTTCTAGGGGCTCTGCCTCTATACACTTTGTGAAGTAGCCTACTGCGACCACGCAGAATTTCACTCCTCCATGTGCTGTCAGGAGTAGGCCGATGAGGTCAATGCCCCATACTGCAAAGGGACAGGGGTAGTCAGTCGAGTTTATTAGTTCCGAGGGCAATCTTTGAACTTTTGCGTGTCTCTGGCAACTGTCACATTTTTTGACAAATTGTCTTGCGTCCTTTCTTAATGTGAGCCAAAAATACCCTTGGCAAAGTATCACTTCTGCCAAAGCGTCAGTCCCGATGTGGGCACCACAGATTCCCTCATGGACTTCCTCAAGAATTGCCCGAGTGTCCTTTTCGCCAATACATCTTTGCAATGGACTTGCAAATCCCTGTCGGTATAGTTCTTCCCCTATTAAGAAGTATCGTCCGGAACGTTTTCGCACTTTTGCCGCTTCGTGAGGGTCTTCGGGTAGCTCCGAGGTTGTAAGATACCTCTTTATAGGATTTTCCCATCCTTCCTCCGAGGTTGTTGTGCTCATTACCGCAATGCTGGGGTGGCTCAATATTTCGGTGAAGTTTTTTGACTTCGCCAGACTATCTGCCGTGGTGTTGCTTCATTAAGGTACATTTTCAATATGCACCACATCGAATTCCCGGATGAGTTTTGACGCAAGCTCATGGTATTTTGCCAAAGTTGGGTCTTTTGCACTGTAGTTCCCTGCCATCTGTCGGACCACCAGCTGAGAATCACTGTGGGCTTTCAGGTTTCTCACACCAATCTTTCTAGCCAGGAGCAACCCTGCTATGAGAGCCTCGTACTCTGCTGCGTTGTTGGTGACACTAAACCCAAATTTGATGGCTTTCATTACTTCCATGCCTTCGGGGCCACGAATGACTACCCCAGCTCCCCGGTGTTCAGAGCCGGAGGCCCTATCTACGAACAGGGTCCATTCTGGCTCACTTTTGCCAAGGTTAAACTGATCACTCTCGGCGAAAGGTACTTCGGCAATAAAGTCTGCCAGGGCTTGGGCTTTTATTGCTTTCCTTGGTTTGTAAGTGATATCATACTCATCGAGCTCTATGCACCATTTGGAAAGCCTTCCCGAATGGTCTACCTTCTTCATGACATCCCAAAGGGGTAGGTTACTTCGGACAATGATGGGATAAGCCTGAAAATATGGACACAGTCTCCTACATGGTAATACTAAGGCATAGATAACTTTTTGTAGTAGGGGGTACCTAATTTCGGTGCCATGCAAAGATTTGCTCACGTAATAGACTGGCCACTGCACCACTCCTTCTTCCTTTACTAGAACCTAGCTCAGTGCTTTTTCAGCAACAGCAAGGTATATCATGAGGGGTTCTCCCTCTCGAGGTTGCTAAAGAGTGAGTAGTCGGGTCAGATAAACTTTGAGTTCTTCCTAGGCCTTTTGGCAATCTTCGTTCCAAGGCTGATCGTTGTTTTCGAGGTTGCCACTATTTTTTGCTGCCTTAGTGAGTACCTTAAAGAATGCTCGGCTGTGATCCCCATTTCTAGAGATGAACCTGCTAAGGGAGGTTATTATGCCCGTAAGCCTTTGCACATCTTTTGTTCTGACAGGAGTTCGGAATTCAAGTAGAGCTTTGACTTTTTTCGGGTTGGCATCGATACCCCTTTCTAATACCATAAATCTGAGGAACTTGCCCGAACTTACGCCGAAGATGCATTTCTCGAGATTGAGATGAATTTCGAATGCTCTAAGTTGGTGGAAAGTTTCCTCCAAGTCAGCAATGTGGCTGCCAGGCAATCTGCTTTTGACTATCATGTCATCCATGTAGACTTCCATGTTTCTCCCTATTTGACTGCTGAAGACTTTGTTCATCAGCCTCTGTTAGGTAGCTCCTACATTTTTGAGCCCGAAGGGCATTCTTACGTGACAATACGTACTGACTTTGGTGATGAAGGCGGTTTTCTCCTCACCCTCAGGTGAACCTAACTTGATGGTATCCACTGAAAGCATCTAGGAAGCTCAGGAGTCTATATGTAGTAGTCGAGTCCACCAGTTGATCTATCGACGAGAGAGGATACGAATCTTTAGGACAAGCATCATTTACATTCCGAAAGTCGATGCACATTCGGAGCTTGTTGCTCCATTTTTTTATGGCGATGACTACATTGCTTAGCCATTCGAGGTACTTGACTTCCCTGATTACTCCTACGTCCTACGTCCAACAGGTGTTGGACTTCAATTTTGACAAAGTTGTTCTTGTGCGCGGAGAGGCTTCACTTCTTTTGGTAGAGCGGCTTTGCCTCTGGGTTTACTTTGAGGCTATGCTGTATTATGCTAGGGTCCGCCCCAGGCATGTCTTTCTACGAGTAGCCGAACAGATCTTTCTTCATTAGTAGGAAAGATACAAGCTTTTCCTTGTCTCCTTTGGCCAATCTTTTCCCTACTCAGGTGTTTCGGCCTGGGACAAGCTCTATCTCTTCCATTTCTACTTCTTTGGGATCCTCTGTTCCTCGTTCTTCTGACCTTTGTGCGGGCAGAGCCTTCATTTCTGTAGTCTGTGCACAGTTCGTCGCGGGGCTTTTCTCGCCTTTACAAACAGCTTTCGAACCTCCCCCTGGTCGATGAAGATCTCAGCATCTTCATCCTTGGTGGTGAAGGTGACAGTTACGTACCTCACATCCGGGCGAATGTGGAGGTTTCCTTGCATCTGCCTTCCAAGAATGGCGTTATATGACGAAGGGACATCGATGACGATGAGCCTTGTCATTACGGAGGCAAACAGCTCCTTTCTGTTGTTTGCTGAAGTTCCCTTCAGCATCAGAAGAAGATCTACCCATCCAAGGACGGGAAGTTTGGACGGCCCCACTCCAAAAGTAGGGGAAGTGACAGATTTGAGGTCGCTTCTCGATATTCCCAAGCTTGGTAGCAAGTGTAAGAATAGGACGTCTGCGTTTGAGCCATCGTCAAGTAATACTTTCTTGACGTCCCTGCTTCCTATCCTTGCCATAATCAGCAAAGGATCGTCATGGGGAAAAATGATGGTGGATCCGTCCTTTCAAGTGAGCTTCTTCGATGGATCCCTGTACTCCATTACCGAAATCTCTCTGGCTTTTCTTTTTTTTTTCCGCCGACGACAGCCCTGTGGTGATCACTTGTATTACTCCTGCCGGGGGCGGGGGACGCTTTTCGGACTTCAGTTTCGACTCCTGCCGAAGTCATACTCTTCGTCCTCTACCTTTCCTTCTTCTTCCTACCTTCCCTTCGGGGAAGGAATGTGCAGGTAACGCCGAAGTTGTCCTTGCTTTATCAGCATCTCTATGTACTTCTTCAGTTGGAAGCAATCTTCGGTATCATGCCCGTGGTCTCGATGGAATTGGCAGAATTTTTTCATATTCCTCTTGTTGTCTGAGGTCATGGCCCTCGGACGTTGAATCTGAGTCCCTTGCCTTTCCATCGCCATCAGGATGTTCGTCCTCGTGGTGTTCAGGGGAGTGAAGGCAATTGGCTTCCTTCCCTTAAACATCCGAGGACGCCCACTTGTTTAAGTTGGGTCAGCGAGTTTGCTGACTCGGTCCCTCAGCGCGGACATGATCAGACCACGGGCCTCCCATTCTCAGTTCTTCGGCAGTCATGTGCTGCTCCGCTCTTCGGTAGAATTCACCGAGTGTGTCAATGGGTTCTTTGGAAAACTCATAAAACAACTGGGAGTCTCTCCGAAGCCCTCGTGTCATGGCCAAGATACGTATTTCTGGCCTGAAGTCTGGCACACTCAAGGCTTCCCTGTTGAACATTTTGACATAGTCGCGTATGGTTTCACTATTTTTCTGTGCTAAATCGAACATTTGGATGGGCATTTTTGCCGTTGGGCGACTCCCGATGAACTGCTGCATGAAGGCAGCAGACAGTTCTTGGAACTCCATGATGCCTCCAGGAGCCAGCGAGTTGTACCACGCCGTGGCCGGCCCAGTGAGGGTGACCTCAAAGCATTTGCACAAGGCAGCATCGTCAGCTCCGTGCAGCACCATACTGCGCTTATACTTGGTCAGATGAGCCTAGGGGTCAGTTCGGCCATCGTAGGTTTCCAGTCGAGGTACCCGAAAATCGCTTTGCATAGGTGCCTCGACCACTGTTCGGGTGAATGGTGACTCATCTCCATTGAAGGTTTCTGACAATTTAGCCCAGACGGGCTTCCGAGCTACTTGTCTCTCCACCCTTTCTATCCTCTTTAGAATTTTCTCCATGAGGAGTGTGGCGCTAGGTTCTTCTTCCTGCTGTCGGTAGGCTTCTGGGAATGGAGACTGACGTCTTCTCTTTGGGGAATGACTTCGGCACCGGGGAGATGGTGACTTTGCCTTAGGTGTGGAAATCCTTCGACGGGGGGCCCTGGGTTGCTTTGTTCCTGTTTCTCCCACAAGTCGCGCCCTGAGGGGTATGTTTTCCGTTGAAGACTCATCGCAGTGATCCCCACTTCCCAAGCTCCGATGAGTTGATTGGGGGCTCTTCTCATGCCGAGGTGCCGGTGAAAAGGGCCTTCCTCCTGGGGTTGTTTGTGGCCACCTTTGGTCTAACTGCTGCATCATTTCAGCCACAACCGAGCGCTGAAATTCACACAGGAAGGCCCTAGTAATAGTCAGTGGACGTTCGTCCTCAGGCGAGGAAGTCCCTGCCGTAGTTCGTTCGGTTGCCGATTGAATTTCTGGCGTGGACGAGGACCTAGGGAGTCCCTTGTCCTTAAAACGCCGAGTTTCAACGACGGCAACCTGGGGGTGGGTTCCCACAAATGGCACCAGATGATGCTCTTCAGCATCTCCTTCATGTGTCATGGTGAAGGCAGCAGGGGCTTATGGAAATGGAGAGAGGTTTGGGATGAACGTACTCTGAGAAGATCACCTGAAAGTCACAGGAAGCAAGGGTTAGGAGTTCCCCGGAGTGTTTTTCCAGGGAGGAGCCTCCGACCTGAGTATTTTGGAGGTAATCAGATGATCAAGAGTAAAGAAGTATCTTATCTTAAATAAAATGTCCTCCCCCTTCTCGAATAATTACCAAGTATTTGTAGAGGGGTGAATAGCAATAGTCTTTCTCAGATGGCCGGCCCAGATCATGACACGTGTTCGGCGGGATGCGTTCCACGTCTTTTGGGCAATAGAGGACCCTAGTCGGCATGGGCTGCCAGTCTAGGACTCTGGGTAACTCGTGAGTGGTGTGCTAGAGTATCCCTGTAGGCATGTCAGGACGTGACTAGGGGCGGATTATCGGGGATATGTCAGAGACTCCGTAAATGCTTATGTCGTACTCCCGAGGCCTTTTTTTGGCAGAGGAGACCTCTTCAGAAAACTTGCCTTCCGAGGTCCTTTTGGTATCACAGGAGTATATTTCCCAAATGTGACCTTTCTCGGAGGCACCCCCACTTCCGAGGATGGCTTGCTCGTCCCCCTGAGGTTGGCATTATCGTTTCCTGGAATGGAGAAACGCCGAGGCTGGATTTTAGGGAGGTCGAACATCCTTCCTTCCGTGGTGGGTGATTTCTCTTCCGAGGTTGGTGCTTTGTCCGAACCCGTGCCTTCGCGGACATGATCGGCACCTTGGCTATCGCGGCCAACCTTTTCCACTTCAAATCCAGGCTTTATCAAGTAGCACAAGGTCGCCTAACACTGAATTGCCAAGATATGAACTCAAACCTTCACTTCAAGCTTTGTTTACCAGCAATTTAGCCAAGACTCAGTGGCAAACTCCCAAGAACACAAAGAACACCACCAAGACTTGGTCAAGTGCACTAAGGAGAGCTTTGACCTCAAATCATGGTTTAATTACTTAGTGGACAAATGCACATCCAGCCATTCCCACTTGGCTTGGTAATTGGTCTTAATCACCTTCTTAGCCTTGCACTTATTTGCATGGCTCTATTAACCCGTTAAGACTTTATAGTCTCTTAAAAAGCACTCGGTTAAGAGTTCAAATTGGCCCTTAAGTTTAGTTTCTCGCCATAAGCCACATAACCATTTGATAGCCAAACGCTATCGCCTCGATCTGGCCGAACTCCCTGCCACAAGAATGGCCAGAAGAAGCTGGCGCTACCCGAAAAAAGGTGTGATCATGNCATAGCGCCACAGTGCTTATGGAGAGGATACTAGCACGGCTGGATAGAGTGGAGAAGCAAATGGCCAGAAAACCTGTCTGGGCCAGACTCTCGGGGACCTTCTGCAAAGATGACTCCCCTTTCACTCGTGCCGTCGCTGAAGCAGCCATGCCAGGTGCCTTCAGAGTGCCTCGGCTGGAGATTTATGATGGCCGTACTGATCCACAGGCCCATCTGATGAAGTACAGACGCAGCATGATCATGCACGGTGCTGATGACGCTACCATGTGCAAATGCTTTGAAGTCACCCTCACAGGGCCAACAACTGTGTGGTACAATTCATTGCCTCCGGGGACCATCGCTGAGTTCCAGGAGTTGTCCACAGCCTTCACCCAGCAGTTCATTGGGAGCAGGACAACGGCGAAGATGCCTGTCCAGATGTTCGACATAGAGCAGAGAAACGGAGAGACCATCCGAGACTATGTCGAAAGGTTCAACAGGGAAGCCCTGAGCGTCCCAGACTTTCGGCCCGAAATCCGCATTCTTACCATGACACGGGGCCTTCGACGGGACTCACAGCTGTTCTACGAGTTCTCAAAGGACCCCCCGGACACCCTCGGAGAATTTTACCGAAGGGCCGAACAGCACATGACAGCCGAGGAGCTGAGAATGGCTGGGCCNCAAGTAGGACAATCTACCCGAATAGGGAAGAGCTTGGCCGAAGGTGACAAGGAAAAACTTGTATCCTTTCTGCTGGAAAATAAAGATCTGTTTGCCTACTCGCCAAAAGATATGCCGGGGGTGAACCCTAGCATAATACAGCACAGCCTCAAAGTAAGCCCGGAAGCAAAACCTGTCCGGCAAAAGAAACGAAGCATCTCAGCCTACAAAAGCAACTTTGTCAAAACCGAAGTCCAGCGTCTCCTAGAAGCTGAAGTTATCAGGGAAGTGAAGTACCCCAAATGGTTAAGCAATGTGGTCATCGCCACAAAAGAAGGTAGCAGCAAACTCCGGATGTGCATCGATTTTAGAAATTTGAACGATGCTTGCCCGAAAGACTCATACCCTCTGCC
>KK903991.1:16042-27407 GCA_000696445.1 Aquilaria agallochum
AATAGGAGACCATCGGAGGGTTTTAGATTTTTTGTTTCAATTCTTAGATTTCATTTTTGGTTGGGTTTTGTTTTTGTTTAGATGCAGAAGTTGGGGTAAAGTTTATGTGGATAAAAGCTATGAGGGCAAACTTAGGGTTTTCCCTTTTATTTTGGAACGGTGAATGATGAAGTTAGTTTTGGAGGGGGATAATAATAGGTTTTGGAAAAATGAAGGATACAACTTTAGATTACCCCAAATCTCAGGGGGAATTTAGTAATTTTCCCATTGATAATAACATTAATACTATTACACGATATTCTAAAGATGAACATGGTTACTGTTGGATGAATAGTAACAATTGTTTTGGGCTGGTTGAGATCAGTTGGTTTTGAATCATGGTTTAGCAGTTTTTTCTTTTACCTTTTTTAGGATACGATTTACTTTTTTTTGAGTTTTATCTTATTTCGTAAGATGTTTTCCTTTCTGAGAGCCTAGGTTACCATTTTTCCAATT
The DNA here is from genome assembly GCA_000696445.1 of Aquilaria agallochum. Taxonomy (NCBI): domain Eukaryota; kingdom Viridiplantae; phylum Streptophyta; class Magnoliopsida; order Malvales; family Thymelaeaceae; genus Aquilaria; species Aquilaria agallochum. The sequence goes on from KK903991.1 coordinate 16,538, forward strand.
TTCATCTGTCCCACATTTTTTTTCAGTTAAAACACGATTTCATTCCCTAACTTTCTTTTTTTTTCTTTTTTGGACCTGAGTTACATCCCTGTTACATTTTAGTCCCTCAATTTTATAACTATTTAATTAAATCTTCTATTTGTTCTCTTAGCCCCCAAGTTTTTGTTTTTGTTGTTTTTTTATGTACTATCTTTTAAAGTAAGACATTGGTGACCATAATTTGTTTATTTTTTTAGTTAAAATTTATTTATTTTTTAGTTAAACTTTTTTTTTATCTTCATTAAGTCTATTGTTAAACCTTTTATGCTAAAGTTTTTTTTTTGGTCTTGATCCTAACTTTTTTTATTGATTTTTTTTATTGTTGTTTTCTAAAATGAAGCTTTAATCATTATATCTATCATTACTCTTTCATTATTGATTATTAAGATTTGTATCATCAATTATTTATTTCAAGCTCTATAGTTTAATAAAGCAATTTGTTCCATAATTATTAAATTTGAGAGTAAATTTTTCATCGATATTAAAAATTAGATTTTGTGTGTAATAGGAGATGAAAATTTTTATTGAATTGTTTTTAATTAATAAACAAAATATGTATTGTTTCAAAGTACGTAACATGTTTTGTGTCATACTATTATTATTAAAATTTATTACAAAAAATATCCACTAGAATGTTCACCAAACCTCTCCATTTTTTGGTCTTGATCCTAACTTTTTTTTATTGTTGTTTTCTTTATGAAGTTTTATTGATTTTCTTTATTGCTGTTTTCTACAATGAAGCTTTAATCATTATTTTTATTGATTTTCTTTATTGTTATCTTCTAAGATGAAGCTTTTTTTTATTGATTTTATTTATTGTTTTTTTCTAATATGAAGCTTTAATTATTATTTTTATCATTGTTCTTTCATTATTGATTATTAAGATGTGATATCAATTATTTATTTCAAGCTCTTATAGTTTAATAAAGCAATTTGTTCCATAATTGTTAAATTTGAGAGTAAATTTTTCATCGATATTAAAAATTAGATTTTGTGTTAATAAGAGATGAATTTTTTTTTGAATTGTTTTAATTAACAGAAAAAATATGCGTTATTTTAAAGTACGTAACGTGTTTTGTGTCGCACTGTTATTGTAAAAATTTATTCCAAAAAAATATTTATTACAATATGCAGGTCACTAAACTTCTCTATTTGTTCTCCTGATCTCTAATTTTTTTGTCATTTTTTTATTGTCTTCTAAAGCAAATATTGGTAACCATGATTTGTTTCTCTTATGGTTCTGGTAGTATCATTTTTTACTCCGGTCTCAACCTAATAGGGTGTGAATATTATTTTGTTCCAAAATTACAAGGGTTGAAACTTGAAAACATATATATTTTTTTATATAAAGTCTCTACGTCTTTCCACAAATTTATAAAATGATCATATGAACCGCCGCAACGTGCGGCCTTCATACACCTCGTTACTTTCTAATTTCAAAAACGTAAAAATAAAACTAAATAAAATTTTCATAAACATAAAAAAAAAAATGGTAGTGTTATTAAACTTTTTGGTACAATCACCTTTCTCAGTAGAGCTTGCTATTGTGAAACAGATTAAGTCAAGTCCTTTTAACTACCTTTTCGGTTTGGGAAGAAATTTGTGATATTTAACTGCAATATGATTTGGGTAAAGATGTTGACGGGCCGAGTTTAGGGAATATAAAACCATTTTCAAATCTTATCCGCAATTTAAGAGTTCTACTCAAATCCTCCCCACAATCTGTGGTAAGTAGGGTTTCGTCGCTCAAACCCACCCTGTGTGTGGGGTGGATAGGGTCAGATATTATACCCTTAATATTCGTACAAGTGATCAAAAAATAAAAAATTAAAACTAAAGAAAGCAAGAAATGCTACCTACGTTCATCGAGCAACATTTCCTTTAATTCCAAATTGCAAGTGAACTAATCGACAAATGAAAATGATGAGAAGTTCAGACATTAAAAAACATGGATAACAAAATAAAAATCTTGATTAATAACTGCATATAATAGCATAGGTTTTCTCTATGACACTTCAAAGAGAAACAGTGAAAGAACATAGCTGAAAGCTAAGTAGCCCAATAGCTATGTATATAATCCCTCCGTCCCATTTTAAATGAAGTGTTTTTTTTTTTTACATGAAGATTAAGATATGTATATTTTATGTTTTTTTTTACCTTTTTACCCTTAAAGCTAAAATAAGAAAAAAAAAATCTACCTTAAGTTTTGTGTTGTGATAGTTTAAATGAGGATTGGAAAAAGAAAATATTATTTTTTAGTGTTTGTGTAGTTTTTGTTTTGTGCTGAAAGAGTTTAAATTAGGGTAGTAAGGTAAAATATATACTTCACATTAAAAACTTTATAGAAAGAGAAACAGGTAAAAAGGAATACTTGTTATATTCTAAAGATGAACATTGGTACTATTGGATGAACAGTAATTCAGTTTTGGGCTGGTTAAGCCCAGTTGGTTTTGGGCCATGGTTCAGCAGTTTTTTTTTGTTTTCTACTTTTTTTGTGTGTTTTTTTATGGTGCAATTTGTTTTTTTTTTAGTTTTATCTCATTTCTTTACGCGCTTGCTTTATAAGGGCCTATGTTGTAATTTTCTCGATTTTTGTTTGTCTCACATTGTTTTTTGTTAAATGCGATTTCATTCCCTAACTTTCTAGTTTTTTATTTTTGGACCTGAGTTATGTCTGTTTTACATTTTAGTCCCTAAATTTTATAACTATTTAATTAAATATTCTAATTGTTCTCTTGGCTCTCAAGTTTTTCCTTTTATTATTTTTTATGTACTATCTTCTAAAGTAAGACATTGGTTACCATAATTTATTTATTTATTAGTTAAATTTTATTTATTTTTTAGTTAAACCATTTTTTATCTTCATTAAGTTAATTGTTAAATCTTTAATGCCTAAATTTTTTTCTTTTTTTGTTTGTCTTGATCCTAACTTTTTTTTTCTTGATTTTCTTTATTGTTGTTCTCTAAAATGAAGCTTTAATCATTATTCTTTTATTATTGTTTTGAAGTACGTAACATATTTTGTGTCGCACTATTGTTATTAAAATTTATTACAAAAAATATTCACTACAATGTGTAACTCACCAAACGTCTCTATTTGTTCTATTGGTTTCTAATTTTTTTTATCATTTTCTTTATTATCTTATAAAATAAAATATTGGTAATCATGATCTATTCTTCTTATGTTTCTGGTATAAGCATTTTTAGCTCTAGCCTCCATCTAGCAAGGTGTGAACATTATTTTTTTCAAAAATTATAATGGCTGAAACTTGAAAACATATATTTTTATTATATCACGTCTCTACGTCTTTCCACGAATTTATGCAATGATCATATGAACTGCCACAATGCGCGACCTCCATGCACCTTGTAATATACTATATCCTAAAAAATCAATGAATTTCACTGTTTATCAACAATGATTACTGTTGATGAATAGTTCTGCATTTTTTTTTTCCTTTTAGCTTTTGTCTCTTTTTTTTTGTGCCTTTTAAGGATGTGATTTGCTGTTTTTTTGAGTTCTATCCTCATTTCACAATGCACTTGCCTTTCTTAGGGTCTATGTTGCAATTTTCCCAGTTTTAATTTGTCTTATGTTTGTTTCGGTGAACACGTGGTTTTAGTTCTTAACTTTCTAATTTTTTTCTTTTTTGGCTTGAGGTTATGTCCATGTTACATTTTAGTCCCCAATTTTTATAACTATTAGATCTTATATTTGCTCTTTTGGCCTTCAAGCTTTTCTTTTTGTTGTTTTTTATGTATTATCTTCTGAAGTAAGACATTGGTAATCATAATTTATTTATTTTTTAGTTAAACCATTTTTTATCTTTATTAAGTCAATTGTTACATCCTTAATACCTAAAATTTTTCCTTTTTTTATCTTGATCCGAACTTTTTTTTATTGATTTTCTTTATAGTTGTTTTCCAAAATGAAGCTTTAATAACTATAATTTGTCTATTTTTGGCCTGGTTCTGGTAGATTTGACTTTAGTCAAATTTTTTTCCAATTTCTTTTCTTTTTATCTTTATTATGTTAATGGTTAGACTGTTAATTGGTTAACATATATTAAACACAGTCTCATATTTATGTCATTTTTTTTATCATTATTGATTATTAAGTTTTGTAGCATTAATTATTTACTTCAAGTTCTATAGTTTAATAAAGTAACTTTTGCCTACTGTCGCAAGCTAAAGGGTTGACCATTTGTTGACGATGGCATGATTGGTACATCATAAAGCTTGGGGATTATCACTAGACAAAATAAATATTTCAGAGACCCAATAGTATTTTGTCCATTTTTTGATACCATTTCCAATTTTTTTTTCCTTTCATGTATAATGGTCAAAATCTCTCTTTAGTCACTGAGTCTAAGATTTCTACCATAATGGTCCCTAACTTTTATGATCTATGATGAACTTTTTTTTTTCTTTTGCTAATCATAATTTTTATACATTCCAAAAATCAAAGGTTTTTAAGGAGAAAAGAAGAAGAGTGTCTTGATCCCTAGTTACGGGTGTGACAGACTTTTAGATACCTGTCATGAACTTTTAGGGAAATAAAAATTTTGATGTCCTATTTAAATTTAAAATGATAAAAATTTTGATGGCCTATTTAAATTTAAAATGATAAAAACTTAAATGAAAGTGAGAGACATGCTTTTATTAACCATATTAAATACCAAAAGTAATTTTTTTTGCATGGTTTATCTCAGAGTTTTAATTATATAGGTTTGATTCAAAATTTTGATTAGTTGAAACAAATGCACACTTTTCATAATGCATAAGTACTTTACATAAATTCGATTATGAATTTTGATTAGTTGAAATGAATGGATAGTTTGTCATAATGCATGAGCATTTTACATAGATTCAATTTAGAATTTTGATTAATTGAAATGAGTGGACAATTTATATTTGTATGAATGCATAATTCTTAAAAGGTTTCATTTTATCATTAATTCATTAGTGAGTAAAAATCTAGAAATCTTATGCATGTATATTATGAAATGTTATTCTACACTATAAACACAAGAAGTTTTCCTTTTTTTAATGGTTTTATTTGAATTGATTAATAAAATTGCTTTAATAATTTTTCATCTGTTATCTTTAATGCTCTTTTGATATTATATAAATGCGTCTTCAATTGACTAATCTGTGTATTTACAATTATCTATACTAAAATTTTACTTAATGACAAGGTAAGTCTTATTTTCTTACATTGTTCTATCAATGACTTATATTGATTATATTACAACTAATATTGCTATAAAATGTGCCCATATACATCACTTATATCTAAAAGTTATAGGGTTTTCAATGTTCATCATTGAAGATGAACAATTCTTTATTTTTTTTTTGTTTTTTTTAATTTTTTTTTTCATTTTTTAAACACAATTAACCATTTCTTAAGTTTGATCCCCTTTTAAAAAGATGATTGCATTTTTTAGGGCTTATTTTGTAATTTTTCAGTCTTAGGTTGTTTTACGCTTTATTTTGGTTAAATCTTAATTTAGTCCTTAAGCTTCTACTTTTTTTCATGTTAGTCCCTATATTCCATCAATGTTTTATTTTTGGTCCCTAAATTTAATAAACACTATTTAACTAGATTATTTCTATTTATTCTCTTGGTCCCCAAATTTTTTTTATTGTTTTTATGCACTATATTCTAAAGTAAGACATTGGTTATCATAATTTACTTATTTTTGTGTTAAGCCATTTTTTTACATTCATTAGATCAATTGTGCCTTTCATACCTAATATTTTTTCCATTCTTTTGCTTTGATTCAAACTTTTGTTGTGGCTTTTTTATTTTTTTTTTAAAAAATAAAATTTTAATCATTATACTTCTAGCTATGGTTTTGGTTGATTCAACTTTAACCAATTTTTTTTTCTTTTTTTTTATGATGTCTTTATTAAGTTAATGGTTAAATTGTTAATTCACTAACACAAATTGAACACAATTTTGTGTTTTAATCATATTATTTTGTTACTCATGATTGCATTTTGTTGTATAAATTGTTCTTTATGGTTTAATAAAATAATTTGATTCATAATTGTTAAAATACTCACTATATCGTGCGAGCCAACATACCTCATTTTAACAAAAGAGCCAACATAATGTCCCTATTTTTCTTTTTGGTTGTATGTGGCTCACGAGGCATTAGAGGCCAAACGAAATGAGTAATTAAAACATAGGTCCTATATTGTGTATGATATATCATTTGGTTCACAAACATTGAAACTCATATACATTTTTCACTATGTCCTCATAGACACTGTCAAAGCCTCAATTTTATACTGAAATTCCAAATATACTACCTTGGTTTGTGTATACTAAGTTTTCTATTTAAAATTTTTTACCAACAATTTTCAAACATCCCTATTTTTTAAAAAATTTATCTTGAATTAATTATTTTTACAGCTGTTTTTTTAAATATTTTTTCCTCTATAAATGTAATCAGTAGAAAAAATTTTGGTCTTTATTGATCAACAGGCAACAAAGTGCATGCTGATTACTAGTGTTAATCTTATTCGCATGATTGCCTAAGTGGACCATCAATGCCTACAAACAGAAGGCTAGTTGATTACAGAAGTACTCTTTTTCATTAATCTACTTTATCGAAGAGTTCTTCCGATGTAAAAAGCAATAATTAATGTCAGCACATCTCTAGAATAATGTTATATGATAGTAATAATAGATCAATAGTACTAACATGGCAAACATTAACTGTAATAGAATTTTGTATCTATCTTTAAAAATATATGTTGCTCAAGAAAGAAACAAGTCACGCTTCAGGTTTAGTTTTGTCAGATATAAGAACATCTTAAATGTTGGTCGGTTGGAGAAGGAACTCGATGAGATCTAGATTGACTCCTTCAAATTGAGGCGAAGTACCATCATTATGAAAGAAAAGATGTCATGAAGAGTTATGACGTCGGAGGAGGTCGTTGTAAATAATAAGAATAAGAAAAAAAAATTCTGCACTGAGCGTAAGAAGGAAATTTTGACTGGCACTGGAATCATGTCACATGTACGAGAGGCTTTAAATATACTGAGACACTGGGATCACTGCAGAAGTTGTGTGATGGTGAAAGCCTGGGGCCTTGCAGAGTCAAACTTGCTATTTACATGTTTTATTAGACTGCTATTCAAAAGAGTTGGTCCATTTTGTAAAGCTAGTACAGTAAACTGGCTCAAGAGTTGCCTGCAATCAATGCTTTTATTAAGCGAAGAACTATGGCCTTTTATAGCCTTACAGAATTTGAACGTTAAAAAACAAACTTTTGCATGATCTCATGCAAGAATCAAGGAGCAGATATTCCGCTAACAGAAAGATCGTAAATAGCTCAACAACTGCGCATTATTTACAGTAACTATATACCTAAATTGACTAATTCAAAGATACCAACATATCCTCCCTTAAATTGACACGCATTTGCTGTCAGTTTAATTCAAGCAAAGAATGCAGTCCAAGCATTCTTCTCAACTTCGTGAACACTTCAACTCTTGATGGTTTTGTCACAATGTCCGCAAACCTGCTCCTGCGTGCCACAATACTTCATCTCAATCACTCAATCTTTCACTAAGTCACGAAGAAAATGGAACCTTATGTCAATATGTTTACTCCTTCCATGCAAAACTAGATTCTTTGAGAGTTTAATGACAGAGTTGTTATCACAGAAGATAGTGATGATGTTATCTTGATTGTGCCCAAGCTTCTCAAGGATTCTCCTCATCCATATTACTTGGCACGCACATGAAGCTGCAGCTATGAATTCAGCTTCGGTTGTAGAAAGAGTAACTACTGGTTGCTTCTTGGATTGCCACGTAACTGCTCCTGAACTCAAAAGAAAAACATAGCCAGATGTGCTCTTTCGATTTGTTAAGTCCCCACCATAATCACTGTCCGAGAAAGCCACCAGCTTATCTTCTCCTCCTTTCTTATAAAAGATTCCCAGCTCAATGGTTCCCTTCAAGTTCCGTAACACCCTCTTTGCAGTTTGTTGATGCATTTCAGTAGGTTCCTCCATGTATCTGCTTATCAAGCTTACCACATACACTAAGTCGGGTCTGGTTGCCCTCAAATACATTAAATTGCCAACAATTTGTTTGTAAACAGTAGCATCGACTCTAGTTCCTTCTTCATCTCTTTTCAGCTTGGCTCCAGGAACAATGGGGTTTTTTACTGGATTGCAGTTCTCCATCTTGAATCTTTCAAGAACTTCAGTTGCATATTTCCGTTGATGTATGAAAATTCCTTTAGAACTTTGAACCACTTCCACTCCAAGAAAGTACTTCATCCTCCCTAAATCAGTCAAATCAAATTCTCTTTTCATGGAATCCTTAAATCTTTTGATCATTCCATTATCATTTCCTGTAAAAATGAGATCATCCACACAAATGTTTATGATGAGATACCTTTCTTCTGTTTCAACTTTCATGAACAAAGTATGTTTATTTGGGCACCTATCAAAACCTTCATCGACAAAATGGGACTCAAGCTTGCTATACCAAGCCCGAGGAGCTTGCTTGAGTCCATACAACGCCTTTCGCAGTCTGTAAACCTTGTCCTCTTCATCTTTCATTTCATAACCTTGAGGTTGTTCAACGTATACAGTTTCACTTAGCTCTCCATGAAGAAATGCGCTTTTCACGTCTAGTTGATAAACACTCCATCCTTTGTAGGCTGCAACAGCTAAAATTAATCTGATGGTGTCATATCATGCCACAGTTGCAAATACTTCGGTGTAGTCAATCCAAGCACGTTGAGTGAAACCTCTAGCCACCAAACGCGTCTTGTATTTGCTCACCTTTCCATTTTCATCCAATTTCGTCTTAAAAATCCATTTTACCCCTATCTTTTTGGCTCCTGTTGAAAGTGTAGTCAACTCCCATGTTTTATTCTTTTCAATTGCTTCGATTTCCTGGTTCATTGCCTCTTGCCACTTGGGACTTTTAACTGCTTCTTCGAATGTTGTTGGATCGCTAGAGGGATCACAAAAGGCAGTTTGAGTGATAAGCTCATTGTATGCTACCATAGCTGCAATCTCTTCTTCATTTTCTGACAAATCTCCTCCGCTGACAGTCATCCATCCATATTGGTGGCTTTCGTCTCCTCCCTTGAACTGGACTGACAGAATTTTGGTCGATTGAACCGCTTGAAGAAGAGGCATGTCTTTCTTCCTCGGTTGTATCACTATCTCCATTCCCAGCATCTCCTCTAGGTATGAAGTCATCCTCTTCTTCACTGTCCTCATCAGTTTCAACACCCCGCTCAGCTTGTCACTTGCTTCCTTTGTATCCCAGTCCCATCCTTTATCTTCCTCAAATACAACATCTTTACTCACAATTATTTTCCCTGCCACTGGATCATACATACGACAACCTTTAGATTCTTCACTAAAACCAAGAAATACACACCTGAAACTTTTGTCATCTAGTTTCTGCCTCTTGTGGTCAGGAATGTGCATATGTCCAATGCAACCGAAAACCCTTAGGTAACCTACTGCTGGCTTGACATTGCTCCATGCTTTTTCTGGCGTCTTATTTTTTACTGCAAGTGTTAGACATCTGTTAAGAAGATGTGTTGCCCAGTTTACAGCTTCCGACCAAAAGCTTCTAGGGAACTCTTTGTCTGACAACATACACCTCACCATGTTCATGATAGTACGGTTCTTTCGCTCGGGAACTCCGTTTTGTTGCGGTGTGAATGCCACGGTAAGCTGCCTGGCAATTTCACTGGACTTACAAAAGTCATTAAATTTCGAGGAATTGAATTCCCCACCTCTATCAGTACGAAGACAAACATAGAGTATTACCACTTTCCTTTTCAACTAGGATTTTGAATTTTTGAAACACAGAAAATGCTTCTGACTTTTCATTTAGGAAATATGTCCATAGTTTCCTGCTATAATCATCAATGAACGTGAAAATATACCTCTTTCGGCTGTTTGATTGTGTTGACACCCAATTTTGTCCGGGCATTGACTTTTGTCTAAGTTTTAGGTTAGGAAAATTAGTTTAGGAGCATTTTGATTTTTACAGATGGCAGTTTGGTCTTTTTAGGTAATTATTGATTTTTGGAGTTTAAAGTGTTCATCTAAAGTAAAAATAGGATTTAATTTAGTTTAGGTACTAATTTGGAGTCGTAAAAGTCTTGTAGGGTCAATTTGGGTAAAAAGAAAAAGTTTGGGAGGAAACTAGGGATTTTTAGAAAGTTTTGAGCAAAATTCAAAGGTTTGGGGCAGATCTGTCAATTTTAGAGAGTTTGAGCCAAATCTGGCGATTTTAGGGAATTTTAGGAAAAAAACTGGGGTTTTTGCAAAGTTTTGGGCTAATCTGACAATTCCTGAAAATTTTGGGTCAAATTGACATTAGCATAGAATTTAGGGCAGAATAGGCAGATTGGGAGTTTTATTAGACTGAAACTAGTAATTTCACCAGATTATATCCTAATTGGACTAAACTTCTTCAAATTTGATTTGGATGGATTTTAAACTCTAAGAAGTAGTGTTAATCACGTTTTAAGCCCACACTAGTATAAAAATGGCTCAGATTTCGAGAGGAAGGGGGAGAAAAAACGAAACCCTAAGCTTGGTTCGAAAAAAAGAGAAAACTGCATCTGCAGCCCCTGATTCTTCGCTACTTCTCTCCTAGAACCCCTAGCTTCTTCCCGGAGCCGCCGCCGCCCCTGTTTTTTCCCATCTTCGCCTCCCGACGCCTCCAGTCTGCTCTCGCCGTTCTCTCTTCCTCCTCCACCGCCTTTCTCTCTTCTCCCTCCGCCGTTGTTCTCTCGCCGTCGCCCGTCAGCCGCCCCAGCTCTCTCTCTCT
>KK903992.1:0-29467 GCA_000696445.1 Aquilaria agallochum
CCCAATTTGTCTTTTATGAAGATTTGGGGCTGTGACACTTATGTGAAACGTCAATCCTCTAACAAACTAGGGCCCAAATCTCAATAAGGACTTTTTGTTGGGTATCCCAAAGAAACAATGGGTTACTTTTTCTACAATCCTTCTGAGCAAAAAGTGTTTGTTGCTCGAACTGGTGTCTTTTTGGAGAAAGAGTCTATCTCTAAAGGAACTAGTGGGAGGAAAGTAGAACTTGAAGAAATTCAAGAACAACAAGGAGACATTGAACCTAAAATGGAACCTGAACAGACACCACAAAATGTTGTTCAAGAGTCTATTCCTGCAGCACAGAGCGCACGTAGGTCTGGTAGGATTTGGCGTGAGCCTGAGAGATTTGGATTTTTAATGACTCATATTGGTGATGTGATGCTCATGGATCAGGATGAGCCCACAACCTACCAACAAGCTATGTCGGGGCCTGACTCTGAGAAGTGGCTAGTGGCCATGAAATCCGAGATGGAATCCATGTATGAAAACCAAGTATGGACTTTGGTTGACCCACCTGAAGTGGCAAAACCCATAGGGTGCAAATGGGTTTTCAAGAAGAAAACTGAGATGGATGGTATTATGATTACCTTTAAGGGATGATTGGTTGCAAAAGGTTTAAAGCAAATTTATGGTATTGACTATGATGAAACTTTTTCACCAGTTGCTATGCTTAAATCCATTCAAATTTTGTTCGCTATTGCTGCACACTATGATTACGAGATATGGAAAATGGATGTCAAAACTGCATTCCTAAATGGAAAGCTACTTAAGGATGTGTACATGACACAACCTAAGGGTTTTGTCACTCCTGAGAATGCCAATAAATGTGCAAGTTGCAAAGGTCCATTTATGGACTGAAGCAAGCTTCTCGAAGTTGGAATCTTCATTTTGATGATGCAATCAAAAAGTTTGGTTTTATAAAAAATGAAGATGAACCTTGTGTCTACAAGAAGGTTAGTGGGAGCGCTATTGTCTTCTTGGTGTTGTATGTAGATGACATACTACTCATTGGGAATGACATTCCTGAGCTNCCAAGGATCTATAGAGATAGATCTAGAAAGCTTCTTGGCCTAAGTCAAAGTACATATATTGACAAGGTGCTAAAGAGGTTTAGCATGCAAGATTCCAAGAAAGGATTCTTGCCCATGTCACATGGTATCACTCTTTCTAGATCTCAGTGTCTGAGTACAACCGAGGAGAGACAGCGCATGAGTAAGATTCCATATGCCTCAGCAATTGAATCTATCATGTATGCCATGATATGTACTCATCCCCATGTCTCATATGCTTTGAACATGATGAGTAGGTACCAATCAAACTCCGGTGAGAGTCACTGGACAGCTGTTAAAAACATCCTTAAGACTTACGAAGGACTAAGGATGCATTCTTGGTCTTTGGATTTGAAGATGAGCTTGTTGTAAAGGTTACACCGATGCAAGCTTCCAATCCGATAAGGATGATTTTAGATCACAATCTGGTTATGTGTTTTGTGTTCGTGGTGGTGCTGTGAGCTGGAAGAGTTCAAAGCAAGATACAGTAGCTGACTCAACAACAAAATCTGAGTACATTGCTGCCTCTGATGCTGCGAAGGAGGCAGTTTGGATTAAGAAGTTCATCACTGAACTTGGAGTGGTTCCAAGCATTGCCAACTCGATAGAGCTCTATTGTGACAATAATGGAGCAATCGCACAGGCTAAGGAACCTCAATCTCACCAGAGATCCAAACACATACTCTGATGCTATCATCTCATCTAGGAGATCATCGAGAGGGGTGATGTAAGGATATGTAGGACTTCGATAGATAGCAACACTGCTGATCCGCTGACAAAGCCCCTTACGCAGCAAAAGCATGATAGCCATTCTAGGTCCATCGGTATTAGATACATGGATGATTGGCTTTAGTGCAAGTGGGAGATTGTTAGTGTTGTACCCAAAAACCAATCATGAGATGATTGCAATTTTGCACATTGAGTCATGATATTTTTTAAGGCATTAATCCAGCGATTATGTTTGTTGTTTTGTTTCTGCGTAACTTAACAAACATAATTGTAACCCTAGAATAATGATATTCATAAACGTCCCTAGTCTAGTATTTTTGTGGAGCGGGATGCAATAATACATAACGACTACCATATGTGGAGACTAATATGAGATATGTAGTCTACATATGGGTACAAGTTGGAGAACTTGTGTACTGGACCGACCCACCATGAGAACACTACATGGATCGTTATATGAGTGTCATAAGTGATTCTCATAGTGATCATGGTATATGTAGTCCTTCGACCTAGGATCATCAAGGTTCCCTACATGTGAGTCACATATTTTGATACTTTCCTTTGTTGCTCGTAACTGAGTGAACTTGAAGGAGGTCATTGGGTATGTCACATATCATGCGGAGGGATTTGTATGATCAAGATGGGATTTGTCCCTCCTATGTAACGGGAGTGATATCTTCGGGCCCCTTGATAGAGTGAGACTTAGAAAATGCATGGCCATGCTCCGATGAGTTGATATACGATATCAATGTCATCAGTTTAAGTTGGTCTACTCGGTAATCAAGAAACCAAAGATTGGGCTATACGAGAGTGACACATTCCATGTCTCGTGCTTAGTCTTGATATCTTGGACAAAGGGACAATGGCATANCACACATAGAGCTATTTGGATCATTAGAGTGCATGGGCTAATTATTTGGGTTATGGTTTCACTTTAATTTCGTATTAATAATGCGCCAAAGAGTTGAGCCATTATTAAGCCCGAAATTAAATCCTAATTGGATTAGGGCTATGAAACCCATTAGGCATGGAAATTGAGTCTCACTATAAATACAACTTCTAGTGAGAAATTCGCAGGTCTCCTTGCCCTAGCCTCCAAAAAGGACAGCCATACTCTTCTCTTGCAATTCTTTGGAGGACGCAAGCTAGCACTGCGAGCGCAAGAGAAACGCATCTGCCGGGACTTGGTGGAAGCATGGTGATCCTGAGAGGCTCGTGTGGATACCATAGAGAGACTAAACACGTCAACTGTTCAGGTTTTGTGATTTGACTCTACAGTTGAGTGAGAGATCTCAACCAAAAATTAGGTATGAAAATTTTTCAACACCCAGTTTACCCCGTTTCACTTGGATCCTGGAGGGTTTTAGTTAAATTCTGCTGTGCTATTTGGCTCCCGAAACCCAACATACATTGCCTATTGAAACCAAGTGTTAGCCTTACTAAGTTTCTCAATGAAACTTACTCCCTTCAATTTTGTCATTTCAGGTCCGGCAGAAAGATCACATTCAAACTGACATTTGTGGTTTGATTTTTTTATCTAAAACTTTAAGTACATGAACTTCCATATGTATAGTTATGATCTGGAAAGTTTGGTGATTTTAGGAGAACATTTGGTATTTTTAATGGTGGTACTTATTGTGTTGTGCATCAGTTGTCTAGCATCCTGTTCTAGAGTCCATTGTGTCTCAGGCACTTCTGTAACCTAGGGCACATATTTACCTGATTTAAGACCGTTATGTAGTGTATGTATGCATGTACATGTAGTGTATGTAAGAGGAGACAAGTATGTGAACATTTGAGTAATGTTTTGGCTATGTAAATGATGTGGTGCAAAGCTACCTAAGTGTGAATGATAGGCTGCTTACTTGTAAATAATGTTTTGGCCACATAAGGGTTCTAGATGCAAGAGCATGTAATTCCTGTGTGTAATGAACATATATGGGGTAGCTTTGGAGGGTTTACCCTTGTGAATGAAGTGTTTGCACACTTATGAATTTTTGTATGGGCAAAATGGTCATAAAGTGACCATAATTTTAACTCTGCACTTAAAGTTCTATCTCTCCCTATCTAGAGGGAATCTTGGTATGAAATTTTGATGAGAACATGAATTGGGATTTTCAATTTCTGAATTTGCAGCCCTGTAGCCAAAGATATGAGGTTGCAAAATTGGCTAAGTTACTGTTCATTTGGTCAAAATTTTGTAACTAACTTAAAAAATTCATAACTTGGTCCATAGATGGGCTATTGATGTAAAACAAAATTTCTTGGTTTGCTCTAAGTCCCTACTTGATAATGGAGCATAGAAAATAGGGGTAAATGGCTAGAATGATACAGTTTGTTAGTGGAACTTACAGATGCAATGGCTGGTCACTTAAACTTAATAAGATTGCCTAATGTGTGTTAGCCAAGATTAGGACTTTTGGTAGTGTTTTCCTTCTTTGCTGCCATAGAGTGCATGAAATGTAAATATGTGTGTGATGGTTGGATCAATATGCATGTGTTTACATAGTGCCCAAGAGGGCCACTTAGGTATGCACACTAAGGGTAGTGTTCTGATGGCTTACAGAATATTCCTAATCCTGGGAGTCTAAATGCTCAATTTTGGCACCATAATTGGATTACCTCATAGTGGGTAACAGAACCCACCCTTCGAAATAGGATGAAGGTTATAGTATTGCTCGGAAATGATGAAGAAAGGAACTATCTTAAAAACTCTGCATAGGCAAAAAAAGCGTTGAAATAAGAATAAAAGTTTGGTGGCAACCTGTTAACGGCTACTCCATGAAATTGGCAAAAGTTGCTCACCATCTTTGGTGAATGATACCGAAGTCCCACCTTCAACTGTGCCCTGACGACTGTGACCTCATTCTTCCAAGCACGGTAGCTTGGCTTAACATGGCCAGGGAGACTAGTGATCATGTAAGAAGGAAGGAAAAATTTTACTTACCACTTCTTTAGTTTTTTTGAAGTGGCACAGCTCAGATGAGAGTTGGGAGGAAACCAACTCTCAAGAACCGGATGAACCTTGGCTTGAAAAAAAGACATGTTCGGAAAAGAAGAACCCTACCCTCAAAATTAATGGGAGAAAAAGGGACTAGAGAAACAAACCAACCTCGAAAACACTAAACTTTGAAAACTGCTGCAAGACACTGGCAGAAATTGCTCCTTCACTAACACTACCGCAGGAAAAAGATGGAGAGAGAAAGAAAGGTAGAAAACAAGGGGAATAGAAGTTGAAAAATGAGGAAACCTTAAAGAAAGATGGCTTTATATAATTCAAAGAAGGTAGGCAAAATGACACCATTATGACCCTCTGTGAATGAAGACATGTCACCGATGCAATGAACGCGAAGGTTGACATATGACTAGGTGACATGTGTCACATGACACAAGAAACAAGGGTACGCCTGCTGATCAAGTGGATCTATGTCACAAAGCCCAAGGTGACACAACTATTTGGCCAAAAGATAGGACGATTCACTTGCAAAATGGCGGGAATAAAAACCCAAATGCAAAAATTACTCCTTGCGTGCCGAGGACGTAGTCAATGTCTTTTCACTAATGAACTGGCTAAGAATTGTGAGGTAGTAGTTGGAAAGACTAAGAATTTGGCTGATTTGCTAGTGTTAAATATTCCAAAGTATGCTATTGTTCTTGGCATGGATTGGTTAGCAAAGCATGAAATCAATGTTGATTATGCTAAAAGAGAAATTATATTACCTGGTAATGAAGTGCATGCATTAGTGAATTCTATGGAATTAATGTATGAAATGCATGGCATAGAACTAGAAGTTATGGATGAAATTGCTTTGATTTCTAAAGATGAATATTACACGTTGAATGGTGTTGAAATTAATGAGGAAGTTAAAAGAATACATGTAGTGAGAGACTTTCCACAAGTTTTTCCTAAAGACCTGCCAGGAATTCTCCCTCCCGAAGAGATAGAATTTGAAATCAAGTTACAAATCGGGGCAGTACCGATATGCATATCTCCTTATAAAATGCCAATCACAAAGATGACTAAACTCAAGAAACAACTTGATGAATGTCTTCAAAAAGGGTTCATAAGACCAAGTGTTTCACCATGGGGAACTCCAGTTCTCTTTGTGAAAAAGAAGGATGGATCATCGCGATTGTGTATTGACTACAGAAAGATGAATGCTGTGACTGTAAAAAACAATTATCCACTCCCTAGGATTGAGGATCTATTTGATCAACTCAAGGGATCTTCACTAAGAATGATTTGAGATCTAGTTGCTTTCAGTTAAGAGTAAAAGAGAAGGATATGTTACCACCACCTAAAAATTGGAGAACTACAAGTGTGTCATAATGGCCAAAAACCATTATATTGTGTAGTTCTCACAATAGTGATTGAAGTGTGGGGGGTAAAAGGCATGATCAACACCTCCTTAAAAGTGTTCCAAGTTAGAAACTTGGCTGCAAGAAAAGATTTAAGGATTTTTTGTTTGTCAAGCAACCTATGGACTTTTTTGTAAGGTTTTGGAAATTCGGGTACTCAATTGCAAAACTCTCAAGAAAGGGACTTGGAAAGTTATGGGAAGGATATGAATGCTATAAAAATGCTACTGGAGGACCAAATTGCTCATGGAATACAAGTTTGGATAAAGGAAACATTAAAGGCATTAAGGACCTAAAAGTCCTAGTGCAAACCTTAAGGTGTTCAAGCTTTTTGACTTAAGTCTAAAGGTGAAATTGTGGGGCTATTCCACCATGGAGGAGGCAACCAAGACTTTATAAATAGTCAAAAATCTTGGGCACATGTGTACCAATGAGTTTAATACAAAGAAACCATAATTAGTGATAAGGAAAATGCCATAAAACAAAGTTAAGCTTGTTAAGTGTGTTTTTTGCCCTTAAGCTCATTTAAGGTCATTTAAGTGGCAAAATCACTTATCCCTCTCTCATTTTCATCCTCCTTCAACCCAAGAACATAGCCACAATTCCTCCATAGCAACCACACCTTAAAATTTACAATTGATTGAAATTGAAGGCAAAAGGAAGCAATTGGAAGCAAACTAGGGCTATTGCTTGGATGCTTCAAGGATCAAGCTTGATTTTTGGCCAACCAACTTTGGAAAGGGATCTATTAGTCTCATGGGTTATTTTTTTGTATTTTTAAACAACCATGGAGCTAAGGCTAAGCTTGGAAGGGAGCCATGAGCTTGATGAACCAAGCTTAGTGAGGGGAGTGCACTTATTGAAGGTTTCGTGACCTAGTTGAAATGCACAAAGATGGGAGTGAAATGAGGGTTTCTAGAGCCCAAAGTTAGTGCTAACTAGTGTTAAAATCCTCCTAAGACCAAGCATTACCTTAAGGAGGGCTGCCATAGTGATTTATTTAAGTTTATTGCATGTTTTATGGACTACTCTATGGTTATTGTTGCAGCTGCATTTCATGTGTTTGTTGGACGTGAATGGCTGCTGCATTTGGTTGCTATATCTTAGATATATGCATTATGGTTTTTTTGTTTTACTGTCTTCAGATGTAGGTTTTAATGATGGTTACATTGCCTGTTGAATCCAAGAAGTTTCTGAGTGAAACTTACCCCTCTTAATTTTGTCATTTCAGGTTCAGCATAAATATCACATTCAAACTAATAATTGTGGTTTGAGTTTTGATCTAAAATTTTAGGTACCTGAACTTCCATATATCTAGTCATGATCTGGAAAGTTTGGTGATTTTAGGAGCACATTTGGTATTTTTAAAGGTGGTACTTATTGTGTTGTGCATCAACTATCCAACATCTTGTTTTGGAGTCCAATGTGCCTCAGGCACTCTTGTAACCTATGGTGCATATTTAGCTAAGTTAAGACCATTTTGTAGTGCATGTATGCATGTAAATTTTTTCTATGTAAAATGAGACAAGGAAGTAAACATTTGAGTAATGTTTTGGCTATATAAGTGATGTGGTGCAAAGCAGCCTAAGTGTGAATGATGGGCTACTTACTTGTAAATTCTGTTTTGGCCACATAGAGTTGTTAAAAGTAGTGGAATGTAATTCCTATGTGTAATGGACATATATCAAATAGCATTGGAGGGTTTTCCCTTTTGTGAATGAAGTGTTTGCACACTTACGAAATTTTGTATGCACAAAATGGTCATAAAGTGACCGGAATTTCAATCCTTCACTTAAAGTTCTATATATCCCGATGTAGAAGGAATATTTGTATGAAATTTGACCACAGCTAGGGGACATCTATAGGTTGAATTGGAATTTGGAATTTCTGACTTTGGAGTCCTGTAGGCAGAGATATGACGTTGCAAAGTTGGCTAACTTACTGTTCATTTGGTCAGAATTTTGTGACCAATTTAAAAAATCCAAAACAAGGTCCATAGGTGGGATATTGATGTAAAACAAAATTTCTTGGTTTTCTCTAAGTCTCTACTTGATAGTGGAGCAAAGAAAATAGGGGTTACATGGCTAGAATGATATAGTTTATTAGTGGAAGTTACAGGTGCAGTGGCTGGTCACCAGAACTTAACAAGATTGCCTAATGTGTGGTACCCAAGATTAAGACTTGCGCTAGTGTTTTCCTTCTTTGCAACCATGGTGTGCATGAAATGTGCATATGTCTGTGTTGGTTGGACCAATATGCATGTGTTTACATAGTGCCCAAGAGGGGCACTTGGGTATGCACACTAAGGGTAGTGTTCTGATGGCCTACAGAACATTACCATTCCTGGGAGTCTAAATGCACAATTTTGGAACCATTATTGGATTATCCCGGAGTGGGTGACAAAAGTTAATATCAAAGCATGGTTTGTACATGTATATACCATAGAGTTGCATTGCATGCATCTACATACATGAACTCAGTTAGGTCAGCTGCCAGTGTCAAGAACCATTGAAATACCTATAATTTTTATATGTGCTCTATGATGAATCATCAATGCTGGAAGTAAATATGGTTGCCACAAGGAGTGGGGAACCACCTCGAAGGCCTCCAACTGATTTTGGGCAAGAAAGAAATGGAAAAATTAGTGGGAATCAAGGGCAACAAAGGGTACCAAACCCTAAAGTGCCTTTGGTTTGGTTAGAGCTTTAGAGGAGCTTAGCTCTAATCAATGAGAACTTAGTATTTAAGCACAACAGTAGGGAGTCCAAGTAGCTCCAGCAGAACCAGTTCAGGATGCACAGTTGCAATCAAAAGAAGATACTAGGAACACATCTGAATATGTTCCTTCTAGAAGCTTAGAAGATACAATTGATGAAACTATTAAGGAGGAAGATTAAGATAGGAGAAATCCAAGAGGAAGAAGACTAAGGTTTGAGATTGGTTAGGTATCCAGGACCAATCCCTTAGTCTATGACCATTCCTGCACTAGGAATGATATTGAGGAAGGCCATGAGAGAAGACCCAGGAGAAGGCAAAGAGATCATAGAGAGCATCACCATATAGAGGGCTCTCACAACTACAGGAGACATAGATCAAAGAATCTAGAAGGCCTAGATGAAGTCAGGCTATTGGAGAAGTTTCAAGGCCTAAGACCTCAACAATTTGATGGAAGAGCTAAGGCAAAGAGAGCTGAGAAGTGGTTAATCTTCATTGAAAAAATGTTTGAGAGGATGCCACTCAACTGCACCAGGAGAGTGTCTCTGGCTACATACAACCGTTGTGTTTTTGGAGCCAAACAAGTGTAGTGGAATTGAACCGAAACCCTCCAGGATCCAAGTGAAACGGGGTAAATCGGGTGTTCGAAAATTTTTATAACTAATTTTCGGTTGAGATCTCTCACCCAACTATAGAGACGAATCACAAAACTTGAACAGTTGATGTGTTCAAGCTCTCTATGGTATCCGTAAGAGCCTTTCGTGATCACCACGCTTCCACCATGTCCCAGCAGATGCGTTTCTCTTGCGCTTGCAGTGCTAGCTTGCGTCCTTCAAGGAATTGCTAGAGGAAAGTGCGGCTGTCCTTTTTGGGAGGCTAGGGGAAGAAGCTATGAATTTCTCACTAAAAGTTGTATTTATAGTGAGACTCAACTTCCAGGCCTAATGGGTTTCAGAGCCCTAATCCAATTAGGCTTCAATTTCAGGCTTAATAATGGCTCAACTTTTGGGCCCATTATTAATTTGTAATTATTGTGAAACCATAACCCAAATAATTAGCCCCTACACTCTAATGATCCAAATGGCTCTATGTGAGCGACCCAATAGGCTCTTACCACGTTGGCAATGATCATAAATCACATTTATGATCATAAGCAATGAGCGGTGTCTAGCAACACATCTTTGTTACCTAAGTTACAAGATTGTCTGTGATTCGACTAAACCTTTATGATCATTACCGATATATGCCATTGTCCTTTTGTCCAAGATATCAAGACTAAGCATGAGACATGGAATGTGTCACTCTCGTATAGCCTAATCTTTGGTTTCTTGATTACTGAGTAGACCAACTTAAATGGATGACATTGATATCATACATCAACTCATCTGAGCATGGCCATGCATTTTCCTAAGTCTCACTCTATCAAGGGGGCCGAAGATATTACTCCCGTTACAAAGGAGGGACAAATCCCACCTTGATCATACAAATCCCTCTGCATGATATGTGACATACCCAATGACCCCCTTCAAGTTCACTTATTTATGAGCAACAAAGGAAAGTATCAATGTATGTGAGTCGCATGTAGGGAACCTTGATGATCTTAGGTCGAAGGACTACATATACCATGATCACTATGAGAATCACTTATGACACTTATATAACGATCCATGTAGTGTTCTCATGGTGGGTCGGTCCAGTACACAAGTTCTCCAACTTATACCCATATATAGACTACATATCTCATATTAGTCTCCACATATGCTAGTCGTTATGTATTATTGGAACCCGCTCCACAATAATACTAGACCAGGGACATTTGAGAATATAATTATTCTAGGGTTACAGTTATGTTTATTACGTTACGCAAAAACAAAACAACAAACATAATTGCTGGATTAATGCCTTAATAAAATATCATGGCTTAATGTGCACAAATACAATCATCTCATGATTGGCTTTTGGGCACAACACTAACAAAAACTTGGTAGGCAGTGTAGAGATGTGGTGGAGAAACAACAGAGATAAGTATGTTTTATAGAAGGGCAGAAGGCCAGGAAGAGATATTGAGATAAGCTGGCCAGAGTTCACACAACTGTTCTAGGAGCAGTACATCAGTGATGCCATCATGGATATGAAGCAAGCTGAATTTGAGGCCCTAAGGCAGGACAACCTGAGTGTCCTAGAGTATGAGCACAAATTCAATTAGTTGTGAGGTATGCTCCTTAGTATCATGGACTAGAGGGGTTGAAGGCCAAAAGATTTGTCAGTGGCTTAAAGTTAGACATTAGAAGGGCTGTTAGACCTTTTGGAGTTGTTACATACTATGAAGTGGTGCAGAAAGCTCTATTAGTATAGCAAGAGGAGTATGAGACTAAGTACTTCCCCAGTGGACCGAGGGAAAGTAGTTAGGCAGGAGGCAAGTAGAATAAGCCACCACATGGCAAAGAAATTGGCAAGAATTCTCATCTTGGTGGTGAGGGTAAGGTTAAAGGGAAGTTCCCTAGCCTAAGGTGCCTTAAATGCAAAAAGTTTCATGGAAAGAAACCTTGATATTTTGACACCCAAATGTGCCTAAGATGTGGATCTATGGATCATTAGATCAAAGACTACCCATAGGCTCAGAAGAGGCCAGAAGACCAAGGTCCAGTAAGGCCTATTGGGGCAAGTCCAGAGACATCAGACCAGGGAGGAGCATTAAGAGGTAACATTTGCTTAATGGTATGGCTATTAGTGTTCTATTTGATACTGGTGCATTTGTGTATATAGTGGCTAGGAAATTTGTTTATGCAATGAAATTGCCTATTGAAATCATGCCTAGGATATCCTTAATGAAAATAGTAAGTAGTCAATCTTTTTTCACTAATGACCTAGCTAAGGATTGTGAGCTAGTAGTAGGAAAGATTAAGGTTGTGATTAGTCTACTAGTGTTGGACATTCCTAAGTATGATTTAGTGCTACATATCAATTGATCGTACTAAGAGGGAAATCACATTGCCTGACGGTGAAGTGCATGCATTTGTGAATTCTAAGGAATTAGTGTATGAAATGCATGGCATGGAACTAGAGGTATTAGATGAGAAACTTGTGATTTTTGAGCATGATTACTATTATGCATTAAATGAATTGCACTATGAAGAAGATATGGACAAAATACCTGTAGTGAGAGACTTTTCAGCAGTCTTTCCTAAATACCTACCAGGTATTCCTCCACAAAGGGAGATTGAGATTGAAATCAAGCCACAACTAGAAGCTAGTCCAATATCCATACCTCCTTATACATTGCCTATCATAGAAATGAATGAGCTTAAGAAATAGCTTGATGAACTTCTTGAAAAAGGGTTCATAAGGCCAAGTTTTTCAGTATGTAGGGCTCCTGTTCTCTTTGTGAAGAAGAAGGATGGACCTTTGAGACTATGCATTGACTACAGGAAGCTCAATGCTGTGACTATTAAGAACAAGTATCCACTCCCTTGGATTGAGGATCTTTTCAATCAACTCAAAGGAGTTAAGATCTTCTCCAAGATGGATTTGAGATTTGGATACTTCCAGTTGAGCGTAAAGGAAGAGGACATTCCTAAGACTACACTCAAGACCTGATATAGGTAGTATGAGTACACAGCCATGCCGTTTGGGACTAATGCCCTAGCTGCTTTCATGGACCTGATGAACAGGGTGTTTAGGCCACATCTAGACAAATTTGTGGTTATGTTCATTGATGACATCCTATTGTATTCCAAGGATGAAAATGAATATGAACATCATCTAAAGATTGTCCTAATGACTTTATTTGAACATCAGCTTTATGCCAAGTTATCTAAGTGTAAATTTTAGGTAAGAGAAACGACTTTCCTAGGACACATCATAGATGCACTTGGCCTTAAGGTAGACCCTGAAAAGGTCAGGGCAGTGCAAGCATGGGAAAGACCAATTATTGTGAAAGAAATCATAAGTTTCCTAGGACTAGCTGGATACTACAGGAGATTTGTATCAGGCTTTTCCATGATTTCCTAAGTTCTTACTCATCTGCCCAAGAAGGGTCAAAGATTTGAGTGGACTGAAAAGTGTGAAAAGAGTTTCTAGGAGCTCAAGCAGAAGTTGATTGAAGCTCTAGTGTTGATTCTTCCTGATCCAAGTAAGCCCTACATCATATATACAGATGCTTTTAGATTTGGGTTAAGTTGTGTGCTTATGCAAGATAGAAATGTCATTGCTGATGGGTCAATGTAGCAAAGACCCTATGAGCAAAATTATCCTACCCATGACCTAGAACTGGAAGTAGTGATTTTTGCTCTAAAGCAATGGGGACATTACTTGATGGCTAGTTCCTTTGTGATCTACACTACCATAAGAGCCTAAAGTACTTGGGACTATGACTGCAGTACATCTAGTAGCAGATGCCTTGAGCAGGAAGCACGCAGGACTTTTGAAAGGAGGATCCATAACTAATTATGATGAGAAAAATAGTCTGCTATGCCTATGGCATAAATGGCATAAATGGGTGCAACCCTTAGACAGGCTAGAGTTGGGTCCCGAAATTATTGAAAATACAACTGGAAAAATCAGGAAAATTCAAGATAGATTAAGGGCAACAAATGAAAGGACCACAACCTATGTGAATAAAAGAAGGAGAGACTTGGAATTTGAGGTTGGTGACAATGTTTGACTGAAAGTTGCACCAACCAAAGGCACTGTAAGATTTGGCAGAAGAACCAAGTTAGCTCCAAGATACATAGGTCCTTATGAGATCTTGGATAGAGTTGGTAGGGTAGCATACAGGTTAGCTCTACCATGAAGCATGTCAAGTGTTCATAATGTTTTTCATATGAGTATGCTTAAGAAGTATCTATTGGACACAAAGCATGGTATTGTAGTGGAATACAAATAGTTTGAACCTAACTTGTGATATAAAGGGAAAGCTATAGCTATCTTAGCTAACGATACTAGAAGGTTAAGAAACAACCTTATTCCCATGGTTAAAGTTCAGTGGTCATGCCACTCTAAAAAAAAGCAACCTGTGAAACTAAAAAAGAACTTATGGAAAGGTATCCTGAAGAATGCCCAAAGCTAAAGGCTGTTTTGGAGGACCAAAATTTTTAAAGGGGGTAGGATTGTGACCACCATGCAAAAATAGGAGAATTGCAAGTGTGATGAAGGCTAAAAGACCATTATATTATGTAATTCTCACCATAGTGATTGAAGTGTGGGGGGTAAAAGGCATGATCAACACCTCCTTAAGAGTGTTCCAAGCTAGTAACTTGGCCCCCAAGAAAATCCTTAAGGATTACTTGTTTGTCAAACAATCTATGGATTTTTTTTGTAAGGTTTTGGAAATTTGGGTATTTAATTGCAAAACTCTCAAGAAAGGACTTGGAGAGCTATGGGAAGAATATGAATGGTATAGAAGTGCTATTAGAGGACCAAATTGCTCATGGAAGACAAGTTTGGACAAAGGAAACACTAAAGCCATTAAGGACCTAAATGTCCTAGTGCACACCTTAAGGTGTTCAAGCTTTTGAATTAAGTCTAAGGGTGGAATTGTGAGGTTATCCCACCATGGGGGAGCCAGCCAAGGCCTGATAAATAGTAAAAAGTGTTGGGCACATGTGTACTAATGAGTTTAAGATAAAGAAACCATAATTAGTGAGAAGGAAAATGACATAAAGCAAGGTTAAGCTTATTTAAGTGTGTTTTGTGCCCTTAAGCTCATTTAAGGCCATTTAAGTAGCCAAATCACTTATCCC
This sequence comes from Aquilaria agallochum, assembly GCA_000696445.1. Taxonomy (NCBI): domain Eukaryota; kingdom Viridiplantae; phylum Streptophyta; class Magnoliopsida; order Malvales; family Thymelaeaceae; genus Aquilaria; species Aquilaria agallochum. Next base: position 14,618 of record KK903992.1, read on the forward strand.
TCTCTCATTTTCATCCTCCTCTAGCTCAAGAACATAGCCACACTTCCTCCATAGCCAGGACACCTTCAAACTTGCAATTGATTGAAATTGAAGGCAAAAGCAAGTAATGGGAGGCAAACTAGAGCTATTGCTTGGATGCTTCAATGATCAAGCTTGATTTTTGGCCTATGCACTTTGGTAAGGGTTCTCTTGCCCTCATGGACTATTTTCTACAATTTTCAAACATCCATGGAGCTAGGGCTAAGCTTGGAAGTGAGCCACGAGCTTGATGAACTAAGCTTAGCGAGGTGAGTGCACTTATTGAATCTTTTGTTACCTAGTGTGAAGTGCACAATGATGGTGGTAAAGTAAGGGTTTCTAGAGCCCAAAGTTAGTACTAAATAGTTTTAAAATCCTCCTAAGGCCAAGCATTAGCTTGAGGAGGGCAGCCATAGTGATTTATTTATGTTTATTACTTGTTTTGTTGACTAATCTATGGTTATTGTTGCTACTGCATTTCATGTGTTTGTTAGCTGTGAATGGCTTCTGCATTTGGTTGCTATATCTTGTATATTTGCATTGTGGTTTTTGTGTTTTAGTGTCTTTGGATATAGGTTTTGATGATGATCACACTCAAACTGACATTTTTTGTTTGAGTTTTGATCTGATATTTCAGGTACATGAGCTTCCATATTTCTAGTTATGATATGGAAAGTTTAGTGATTTTAGGAGCACATTTGGTATTTTTAATGGTGGTACTTATTGTGTTGTGTAACAGCTGTCCAACATCCTGTTCTGGAGTCCACTGTGTCTTAGGTACTCCTGTAACCTAGGGTGCATATTTAGTTGAGTTAAGACCATTACGTAGTGTATGTATGCATGTACATGTAGTGTATGTAAGATGAGAAAAGTATGTGCACATTTGAGTAATGTTTTGGCTATGTAAGTTATTTGGTGCAAAGCTGCCTAACTGTGAATGATAGGCTGCTTACTTGTAAATTTTGTTTTGGCCACATAAAGTTGCTAGATGCAGGAGCATGTAATTGCTATGTGTAATGAACATATATGGGGTAGCTTTGGAGGGTTTTCCCTTGTGAATGAAGTGTTTACACACTTACAAAATTTTGCATGCACAAAATGGTCATAAAGTGACCAGAATTTTGACTATGGACTTCAAGTTCTATCTCTCCACCTATATAAGGAATCTTGGTATGAAATTTTGATCACATTTAGAGAACATCTAGATGTTGAACTCAGATTTTCAATTTTTGAATTTGGAGCCCTGTAGCCAAAGATATGATGTTGCAAAAGTGGCTAAGTTACTGCTCATTTGGTCAGAATTTTGTAACAAACTTCAAAAATTCTTAACTTGGTCCATGGATGGGCTATTCATGTAAAACAAAAATCCTTGGTTTTCTATAAGTCTCTACTTGATAATGGAGTAAAGAAAATAGTGGGTAAATGGCTAGAATGATACATTTTATTAGCATAAGTTATAGATGCAATGGCTGGTCACTAGAACTTAACAACATTACCTAATGTGTGGTACCCAAGATTAGCACTTGTGCTAGTCTTTTCCTTCTTTGCTGCCATAGTGTGCATGAAATGTGAATTTGTGTGTGATGTTTGGACCAATGTGCATGTGTTTACATAATGGCCAAGAGGGCCACTTGGGTATGTACACTAAGGGTAGTGTTCTGATAGCCTATAGAACATTGCCAATCCTGGGAGTCTAAATGCACAATTTTGGCACCATAATTGGATTACCCCGGGGAGGGTAATTGAAGCCAACGTTAAGAATAAAATGAAGCTTATAGTATTGCTTGGAAAAGATGAAGAGAGGGACTATCATAAAAGCCCTGCACATCCATAGAAAGGTGTTGAAATAAGAATAGAAGTTTGGTGGCAACTTGTTAACGGCTACACCATGAAATTGGAAAAAGTCACTCACCATCTTCGGTGGAGGATACCGAAGTCCCAACTTCAACTGTGCCCTGATGACAATGACCTCATTCTTCCAAGCAAGGTAGCTCGGCTCACCAATGCCAAGGAGCCTAGTGATGGAATAAGAAGAAAGGAAAAATTTTACTGACCACTTCTTTAGTTTTCTCGAAGTGGCACAGGTTAGATGAGAGTTTAGAGGAACCCAACTCTTAGGAACTGAATGAACCTCGGCTTGAGAAGAAGACATGTTCTAGAAAGAAGAACCTTAACCTTCAAATTAATTAGAGAAAAGGGGACTAAAGGAACAAACCAACCTTGGAAACGCTAACCAATGAAAACTGCTGCAAGAGACTAGTGAAAATCGCTCCTTCGCTAACACTGCCGCAGGAAAAAGATGGAGAGTGAAAGGAAGTTAGAAAAAAAAGGGAACAGAAGTAAAAGAATAAGGAAACCTTAAAGAATGATGGGTTTATATAACTCAAAGAAGGCAGGCAAAACGGCACCATTATGACCCTCTGTGAATGAAGACACATAACCGATGTAATGAATGCAAAGGTTGACAAATCACTAGGTGACATGTGTCACATGACACGAGAAATAAGGGCATGCCTAGTAATCTAGTGGATCTATGTCACAAAGCCCGAGGTGACACGACTATTCAGCCAAAAGATAGGACGATTCACTTGCAAAAAGGTGGAAATAAAAACCCTATGTAAAACTTACTCCTTGCATGCCGAAGATGTAACCTTGCCAAAATTGGGAATCCAACTTGAGGGTATAAAACAACTTCTTGCATTCTAAAGGTACAACTTTGCCAAAAGTAAGAAGTTGGCTTAAAGTAATGACCCCACCAAGGGTCCAAATTCAAAAAGTGGAACACAAAGTGTCCATGATAATGCTAGAAGTACAACATCGGCAAAAGGAAGGGTCTCAGACCAAAAAGCTAGTTACGTCGAAGGGGCAACCTCAGCAAAAGGAAGTCTTTTCACCAAGGATGGCTTCGGCTTCCCAAGGCCAAGACTTTCATAACATGCTCGCAATTGATTGACACCGAAGAGACAACTTCGGTATTTCAGAGGGGGGGCTTGTAGTAGCCATAGGGCTATCACTAACAAAACCTTCTTATTGGCAGACCTGACACCACCCTCGGTGGATTCATATGACCAACCTCAGAAGAATCCTCCACACCACCCTTAGAAGTATATGCAACCAACTCAAGAAAAAGGTTCTTTACCTTCCTCCGTAATGTACATTACTGACCTTGAGAACATAGGCCTACCAACCTTGAAAGAGGAAATGTCTCCCAAAGATAGGTTTGCCCATCTGGAGAGTCTTCTCCAATCACCCTTGATTGAGATTCCTATCTAAAAGGGTCTCAGATCCTTGAAGGGGCCTTATTAAGAAATGGCAAATATAGTTAAGGGATCCCTAACAAGAAGCCTCGCACATGCCCCTACCTTCTAGCTAGAACAACCTATGGCCAGCTGGAGATTCCCCTCTCTGAAGGTGTAGACCAGATCTGACCGAACACATGTCCTAATCTGCTCAGGCTAAGCACAATGGCCTTCTTCCCCAGTCATCCTATAAATACTTGGGAGGCTCCCAGGTAATAACGACATGGGACTCTCTCCTTCCTACTCTTTGCTCTTAGTAACTTTTCTCCCATATACTAACTTGGGTGTCAAAGATCCATCCAGAGAAAAACACTCCAGGGAGCTTCTAACCCACATTCTTCAAGGTCTTACCGATACAACGAATATGTCACTAGGCATCACTTTGCATGAGGTCCATGATGAAGGCTAATTCATTATTGAGCCCTAATAGCAGCAATATGTACTCAAAGTGGCCATACCTTATCCTAAAAGCTATCTATGGTATGTCCTTTCCTTAACTCTCAACGGGAAATATCCTGATCTGAGGTCTTTCATGGAGAACACCCTGGCTCCCTTCAACTGATCAAACAAATCCTCTGTCCTAAGGAGGGGGTACCTCTTATTTATGATCAGTTCATTGAGCTTCCTGTAGTTAATGCACAACTTGAGGGTTCCATCCTTTTTCTTTACAAATAGCATAGCTGATCCCTAAGGGGATGCATTTGGTCTAATGAAACCCTTTTCTAGCAATTCATCCAGCTGCTTTCTTAAGTCAGTCATCTCAAGAATAGCCATCCCATAAGGAGCAATGGACACAGGAGTAGCTCCTAGTGCCAACTTAATCTCAAATTCAACCTCTCTTACAGGAGGGAGTCCTGGTAAGTCTGTGGGGAACACTACATATGGGTACAAGTTGGAGAACTTGTGAACTGGACTGACCCACCATCAGAATGCCACGTGGATCATTATATGAGTTTCGTAAGTGGTTCTCGTAGTGATCATGGTATTTGTAGTCCTTTCACCTAAGGTCATCAAGGTTCCTTACATGTGAGTCACATACTTTGATACTTCCCCATGCTGCTAGTAACTAAGTGAACATGAAGGAGGTTATTGGGTATGTCGTATGTCATGCATTGGGTTTTCTATAATCAACATGGGATTTGTCCCTGCTATATAACGGGAGTGATATATTCGGGCCCATTGACTGAGTGACACTGAAGAAATGCATGGCCATGTTCGGATGAGTTGACATGGCATATCAATGTCATCAGTTTTAGTTAGTTTACTCAAAAATCAAGAAACCTTAGATTGGGCTATATAAGAATGACAGATTCCATGTCTCGTACTCGATCTTAATATCTTGGACAAAGGGACAATGCAATATATGAGAAAAGATCATAAAGCTTTAGTCAAATCACCAACTATCTTGTCACTTAGGTAACAAGGATGTGTTGATAGACACCACACATTGTTTTTTATCATAAAAATGATTTATGACCATTGCCGATGTGATAGAAGGTTATTGGCTCACATACGTGGAGTGAATTGGACTATTTGAGATAATGGGCCAAATTGTTTGGGTTATGAGTTCATAATAATTTCGTATTAATAACTGGACCAAAGGTTGAGCCATTAATCAAGCCTGAAATTAAACCTTATTCGATTAGGCTTTTGAAACCCATTAGGCTTAGGAGTTAAGCCTCACTATATATACATCATATAGTAAGGATTTTTGCACCTTAGCCCTAGCCTCCTAAAGCCTAATTTGGCCGAAGAGCCAAATGCCAGCATAAAAATACCTAGACTTAGTAGAGGGAGGCAAGAAAGAATGGAGCAAATGATGGAAACATTGCAAGCCACTATGGCACAACTTGTGGTGGGAATGCAAGCATTGGTTAGAGGCCAAGCCCAACCACAAAAGAGCCTAGAACAAACAAGGGTAAGAGAAAACATAGAATATGAAGGTAGGAGAGGTAGAAGGCCTGGTAAAGAACCAGTGAACTATGATCAAGCAAGCAAGAATGGAGGGGACCAAGAGGAAGATGAAGGAGATAAGGATAGGAGACAACCAAGGGCTAGAAGGATGAGATCAGAAGTGAGGTAGGAACCTAGGGCTAAAGTAGAAGAGAGCCTAGAAATGGAGGAGATGGACACTTATGTATCTTCAAGGAGGGCTGAGCCTCCTATTGAAATTACAAACAGAAGAGGGCCATAAAGAAGTGGAACTCGGGACACAGAAGCTAGAGAAGAAAGATCAAGAAACGGTGGACTAAATGAGGGCCAGTTGGAAGAATTCCAGGCATTAAAACTGCCTGTGTTCAAGGGTGGATGTGACCTTGAAGAAGCTAAGTTCTTGGTATACTAAGGGGAAAAGATATTTAAGGGGATGGATGTGTCCTCTACCAAGAAATTTCTTCTAGCCACTTTTAGGCTGGAAGAAAATGCAAAGCTCTGGCAAAAAGCTGTACAAAGAACTTACCAAGAAGGGAATTAGAGGAGACCGCCTACAAGGAGGAGGTCCATGAGATGGGTTGAGTTCCTTCAAGTCTTCCAACAAAAGTATGTGAGTGAGGCTCAGAAGGACCAGAAATAGGAGGAATTTGACCAATTAGAGCAGGGAGAGCTCAGTGTGATAGAGTATGGGCAGAAATTCAATAGCTTGATTAGGTATGCTCCTCAGTATGATGAGCAAAAAGAGCTAAGGACCAAGAGGTTCATGAGAGGCATACTGCCTAAGCTAAGATAGATACTTAGAGCTGTAGGAGCCAAAGATTACTATTCAGTAATTCAGAGTACTATAGCACTGGAGCAGGAATTCAAGGAGCAAACTAGGAGTAGTCCAAGGAGTGGAAGTTGATCATAGAAAGGACATCAAAAGAGGCCGAGAGAAGAAGTTGAGCCAAGCGGGGGAAAGAAAGAAAACAAGAAAGAAAAGGGGCCACAGCAATATGGTCCTCAATGCATTACTTGTGGTAAATTTCATGGAAGAAAGCCATGCTTCAAAATTTCTAATGGATGCCACAAGTGTGGAGCCTCAGGTCACTGGGTGACGGATTGCCCTAAAAGAGGGGATGACAGGAGAATGCAAAGGAGGTACAATCCTAAAATGCCTGGTGGGTTGATGCCTATGCCTCAATTGAGGACAAATGTTCCTAACCCAGGGGGGAGGCAAGCACCTAAGCTGCCTCGAGATCAGAGGAAGCCAAATGCACCCTTTGGTTGGGTGTTTTAGTTGGAGACCTCCAAGAAGGTGCAGGAAGCATCAGAGGCCGAGGCAATTGGAAAGGAAACTAGTCGGTAGAGGATAACATGAGAGCCTTGAAAGGTACCATTTACCTTAATGGCCAGTTAGTGTTTGCACTATTCGATAATAGAGCTTCAATATCGATAATTTATACTAGCTTGGTTAAGACCATGAATTTAGAAGTAAAGCACATGACAAACATGTATTTGGTTAAAATTGCTGACAATGAATTCTTATTTACATATCACATAGTTGAAGGTTGTGTGATACAAATTGGCAAGCTGAAAGTGAGAGCAGACCTAATAATGCTTGACACTTATGATTATGATGTGATATTGGGCATGAACTGGCTAAGTGAAAATAAGGTGGTTATAGATTGTCATGCTAGACAATTGTTGATGCCTGGTTGCAAACCATATGAATTGGATAAATAGTAAAGTTAGCCTTGGACTACCAAGTTGAGGTGTTGAAATTAATAACTCTAGAAAATGAATATGAATGGCTAGAACTGAATGAACAGGAAGTGACTAGTGAACTAAGGCAGATACCTATAGTTCAAGATTTCCAGAGGTTTTCCCTACAAACCTACCTAGACTATCACCCAAGAGAGAGGTGGAGTTTGAAATCAAATTAGTACCAGGAGCAGCCCCAATGTCTACTGCTCCATATAGGATGGCACTACCTAAAATGGTAGAGTTGAGAAAGTAATTGGATGAATTGCTTGTAAAAGGGTTCATCAGACCCATTGTGTCTCCTTGGGGAGCACCTGTATTATTTGTGAAAAAGAAGGATGGAACCCTTAGACTCTGTATAGATTACAGAATATTTAATGCCCTGACCATTAAAAACGAGTACTCCTTCCCTAGAATTGACGATCTATTTGATAAATTTGAAAGGAACAAGGATATTCTCTAAATTAGATTTAAGGTTTGGTTATTTTCAGCTAAGGGTCAAGGAGGAAGACATACCTAAGACTACTTTTAGGACTAGGTATGGACACTTTGAATATATAATGATGCCATTTGGAATCACCAATGCACCTACTTTTTTCATGGATTTAATGTAGAGGGTGTTCAAAGCATACCTAAACCACTTTGTGGTGGTTTTTATTGATGATATTTTGGTATACTCAAAAGATGAGGAGACTCATAAAGAACACCTAAAGATGGTGCTTGGGTTGCACCAAGAACATAAGCTTTATGGAAAATTAAGCAAATGTAAATTTTGGACTCAAGAAATTAGGTTTCTAGGTCATGTGATAAATGATCAAGGATTGGTAGTAGATCCTAAAAAGGGAAGATCAATCTTCAACTGGAAGCAACCCTAGAATGTAAGAGAAGTCAAAAGTTTTCTAGCATTAGTTGGCTATTACAGGAGATTTGTGCTAAACTTTTTTGTTATAGCAGCACCCATGACTCAGTTAACTAGAAAGAAGTAGAAATTTGTCTAGGAAAGCAAATTTGAGGAAAGCTTCCAAGAGCTGAAAAGGAGGTTGACAACAGCTCCTGTGTTAGTTTTACCAGATCCTGAAAAGGACTATGAGCTATATGTAGATGCATCCCATGTAGGATTTGGTTGTGTCCTAATGTAAAACAAACAAGTTATTGCTTTTGGATCAAGACAATTAAGAGCACATGAAAAGAAGTATCTAGTGCATAACCTGGAACTAGCAGCAGTTTGATGGATTTCGGGAGCCAAACAGTGCAGCGGAATTTAATTGAAACCCTTCAGGATCCAAGTAAAACATGGTAAACCGGGTGTTCAAAAATTTTCATACCTAATTTTCGGTTGAGATCTGTCACTCAACTGTAGAGTCGAATCACTAAACCTGAACAGTTGACGTGTTCAGGCTCTCTATAGTATCCACACGAGCCTCTCGGGATCACCACACTTCCACCGCATCCCGGCAGATGCGTTTCTTTTGCACTCGCAATGCTAGCTTGCGTCCTCAAAGGAATTGCAAGAGAAGAGTGCGGCTGTCCTTTTGGGAGGCTAGGGCAAGGAGACCAACGAATTTCTCACTAAAAGTTGTATTTGTAGTGAGACTCAACTTCTAGGCCTAATGGGTTTTAAAGCCCTAATCCAATTAGGCTTTAATTTCAGGCTTAATAATGGCTCAACTCTTTGGCCCATTATTAATGCGAAATTAAAGTGAAACCATAACCCAAATAATTAGCCCATGCATTCTAATGATCCAAATTGCTCTATGTGTGCGACCTAATAGGCTCTTGCCACGTTGGCAATGATCATAAATCACATTTATGATCATAAGCAATGAGCGGTGTCTAGCAACACATCATTGCTACCCAAGTGACAAGATTGTCGGTGATTCAACTAAACCTTTATGATCATCACCGATATATGCCATCGTGCCTTTGTCCAAGATATCAAGACTAAGCACGAGACATGGAATGTGTCACTCTCGTATAGCCCAATCTTTGGTTTCTTGATTACCGAGTAGACCAACTTAAACTGATGACATTGATATCGTATATCAACTCATCCGAGCATGGCCATGCATTTTCTAAGTCTCACTCTATCAATGGGCCCGAAGATATCATTCCCGTTACATAGGAGGGACAAATCCCATCTTGATCATACAAATCCCTCCGCATGATATGTGGCATACCCAATGACCTCCTTCAAGTTCACTTAGTTACGAGCAACAAAGGAAAGTATCAAAGTATGTGACTCACATGTAGGGAACCTTGATGATCTTAGGTCGAAGGACTACATATACCATGATCACTGTGAGAATCACTTATGACACTCATATAACGATCCATGTAGTGTTCTCATGGTGGGTCGGTCTGGTACACAAGTTCTCCAACTTGTACCCATATGTAGACTACGTATCTCATATTAGTCTCCACATATGCTAGTCGGTATGTATTATTGCAACCCGCTCCAAAATAATACTAGACTAGGGACGTTCAAGAATATCATTATTCTAAGGTTACAATTATGTTTATTACGTTACGTAGGAATAAAACAACAAACATAATTGCTAGATTAATGCCTCAATAAAATATCATGACTCAATGTGCAAAAATACAATCATCGAATGATTGGCTTTTTGGGCACAACACTAACACAGTTAGCAATGGAGACATTACCTATTGGGTAATAATTTTCGGGTCTATATAGACCATAAAAGTCTGAAGTACCTTTTCACTCAGAAGGACTTGAACATGAGATAGAGAAGATGGTTGGAGTAATTAAAGGATTTTGACTGTGTAATTGAATGCACAGCTGGTAAAGCCAATGTGGTGGAAGATGCGCTGAGTAGGAATTACACTGGAGTGGTCAAGGGAGGAGAAGGAGAACATAAGGCCGAGAGCCTTAGCCTTACTTGTTTAGCAAGTCAATGGCTAACTTGGGAGCATGAGCAACTTAGTGTGCTCACCATTACCCCTGAATGGAAACAACTTGTCAGGGAAGCAGAACTTAGTGATGAAAAGATTGAATTGGTGTCTGGTTAGAGAAAAGGAGAACTATTTCAAAGATTCTCCTATAAGGAAGGATTGTTATACTTCCAAAATAGATTATATGTACCTGAAAAGGACGATCTAAGATTTTAGATTATGGAAGAAGCACACTCCAGTAAACTTAGTATGCATCCTGGTGCCCCAAAAATCTATCATACTCTTAGAGCTTACATTTGGTGGCCATATATGAAGCATGACATTAACACTCATGTGGCTAAACATGAAGTGTGCCAACAAGTAAATGTTAAGCACCAAAAACCAAGAGGGAAGCTTCAAAGCTTGACCATACCTAAAAGAAAGTGCGGGTCCATATCTATGGATTTTGTAGTGGGAATGCCACTAACAATAAGGAAACATAATGCCATTTGGGTCATTGTAGATAGATTAACCAAGGCAGCCCATTTTCTCCCAATGAATCTCACTAACTCTTTAGACAAACTTGCCCAACTTTGCATAAGAGAGATGGTGAGACTTCATGGAGTACCTAATGATATTGTGTCAGATAGGGATCCTAGGTTTGTTTCTAGGAACTGGAAATCCCTACATCAGGCATTAGGAACTAAACTTAAGTTTAGTTCAGCATACCATCCACAGATTGATGGACAAACAGAAAAAACAATCCAAACTCTAGAGGATAAGCTAAGATGTTGTGCCACTAATTTTCAAGGAGAATGGGAAGTGCATCTCCCATTAGTAGAGTTCTCTTATAACAATGGTTACCATTGAATGATTGGAATGGCCCCATATGAAGCCTCGTATGGCAGGAAGTATATTACACCTCATTAAAACCATGGCAGGACACTACCTCAATGGTTGGCCCATACCAAAAATGTAAGGAAAAATACATTAAAACCATGACGGGCTCAAATGAAAATGATGAAAGTGGGGTATATATGCAACCGAGAACTATAAGGTTCAAAATGTACATCTAAATGGCTTATGTTGCTAATGGCGAGAAACAAAGATTAAAGGCCAAAATGAACATTCATTCGGGTGCTTAAACTTACACTTATGTTAAGGATGGATTATAGGGCATGATGCAAAGAAATGGTGCAACCCAAAAGGGCATTATGCCCAATTATGTGGCACACTTAACCATACAAGCATATATGCCTTGCCTTGTGTTGCAAGTAATCTTATAAGCCTTGACTTGTAATGTAAGAAATGACTAAAAGTTACCTAATTAGCCTCATGGGGCACCTCCTAGACCTTGGTCTTAGGATTATCATTCTTGATCAATGAAAAGGAAGTATGGCCAATACCTAAGCTTACTCATAAAACATACAAGTGCAAGAATTGATTGAAATTGTTAGTGCCATAGTAGCACAGTTGAGTGACACTGTAGGTGCATCGGCTGGGGCCTGTGTTGGGTGTGACACTCACAGATCTAGGAGACAGAGAGTAGAGGATCTGGAAGGGCTGGACGAGGTAAGACTATTGGAGAGGTTCTAGGGACCAAGGCCTCCACAACTTGATGGAAGAGTTGGGCCTAAGAGAGCTGAGGAGTGGTGAATCTTTATTGAGAAGATGTTTGAGAGGATCCCACTCAACCCCACCAAAAAGGTGTCACTAGCTACTTACAACTTGGTAGGTAGTGCAGAGATGTGGTGGACAAATACCACGGATAGGTATGCTGTCCAGAAGGGCAAAAGGCCAGGAAGAGATATTGAGATGAGCTGGCCAGAGTTTGCTTAGTTGTTTCAAGAGTAGTACATCAATGAGGCCATCAAGGATATGAAGGAAGATGAATTTTATGCTCTAAGGCAGGACAACCTTAGTGTCATAGAGTATGAGTACAAATTCAATCAGTTGGTAAGGTATGCTCCTCAGTTTCAAGGACTGGAGGAGTTAAAGGCCAGAAGATTTGTTAGAGGCCTAAGGTCAGACATAAAAAAGCTTGTAAGACCTTTCGAAGCAATCACATATTATGAAGCATTGCAAAAAGCACTATTAGTATAGCAAGAGGAGTATGAGACTTGGTACTTTCCTAGTGGACCAAGGGAAAGTAGCCTGGTGGGAGGCAAGCACAAAAACCCAATACATGGTAATGGAATTGCCAAGAGTTCCCATCTTGGTGGTGAGGACAAGGTTAAGGGGAAGTCCCCTAGCCTAAGGTGCCCTAAATGCAAGAAGTTTCATGGAAAGAAAACTTACTATTTTGATACTCAAGCTTGCGTAAACTGTGGTGCAATGGATCATTGGATCAAAGATTGCCCACAAGTGCAAGGGATAAGGCCAGTAGACCAAGGTCTAGTGAGACCTACTAGAGCAGGACCCAGAGAGGTAGCGTTAAATGAGGGATATCATAGACTAGTTCCTCTAGTGCAAACAGAGCTGGCAAAGTGTTCCAAGTGGATAGGCCAAAGACATCACAACAATGAGGAGCACTACGAGGTAACATTTATCTTAATGGTATGCCTATTAGTGTTCTATTTGATACTAGCACATCTGTGTCTATAGTGGTTAGAAAATTTGTTGGTGCCATGAATTTTCCTACTGAAATCATGCCCTGGATATCCATAGTGAAAACATCAGGTAGCCAATGTCTTTTCACTAATGACCTAGCTAAGGATTATGAGCTTGTAGTACAAAAGACCAAGGTTGTGACTAATCTGCTAGTGTTGGGCATTCCTAAGTATGACATAGTGCTAGGTATGAATTGGCTTGCTATGCATAACATAAGAATTGATTGTGCTAAGAGAGAAATAACATTGCTTGATTGTGAAGTGCATGCATTAGTGAATTCTAAGGAATTAGTGTATGAAATGCATGGCTTGGAACTAGAGGTACTAGATGAAATACCTGTGATTTCTAAGCATGATTATTGTTATACACTGAATGAATTGTATTGTGATGAAAAAGTTGATAGAGTACCTGTAGTGAGGGACTTTCCACAAGTCTTTCCTAAAGGCCTACCAGGTATTCCTCCACTAAGTGAAATTAGGTTTAAGATCAAGCTGCAACCAAGAGTTAGTCCAATATCCATACCTCATTACAGAATGCCTATCATAGAGATGAATGAGCTCAAGAAACAACTTGATGAACTTCTTGAAAAAGGGTTCATACGGCCAAGTGTTTCACCATCGGGAGCTCCAGTTCACTTTGTGAAAAAGAACAATGGATCATTGAGACTATCCATTGACTACAAAAAGCTCAATATAGTGACTACCAAGATCATGTTGATGCCCATCGACACCTTCATTGTACGACATGATGACCTGAAGTAGGGGCTTCCGGTATGAGAGTGCCTGAAATGCTCAAAAGAACAGGTGTTAGGAGCTCCCCGAAATCTGTTTCCGGGGGAAGAGCCTCCGACGCCCAAGTAAGTATTTGGTGAGTAGGAGTAGAGAGTGGAGAGTAAAGGAGTCGAGAGAATTCTCCTTACCAAGGTTATCCTCCAAGTATTTATAAGGGAGCGTTGGAAGGAGTTCGTTTAAGATAGTTCCCTCAGATCACGACAAGTGTTTGGTCAGATGTGATCCGTATCTTCAAGGATGGGGGACCTTTAGCTGGCGATAAACTGTTCTATGTATGATATGGGGCCGTGGGAGGCCTCGTGTTTTAGGGGCATGTGCGAGGTCACTGTGTCAGAGGCTCCTTAACCATTTTTGTCTTATTTTCGTAAGACCCCATCGGGGAATGAGACCCCTTCGGAGTGGGAGACCCCTTCAGGGTAGGAGACCCCTTCAGAGTGGGAAACCCCCTTCAGCTAGATATCATCACCAAGAGCTATCATGATGAGTACTTTGGTGGAGCAGGGCATCTTCGGGAGAAGCTCTACTTTGCCAAGGATGGCGGCCAAGGACTGCGTATGCTCTTTTTCCGAGCTTGGTGCTTGACTTTTACCAAGGGTGGTGTTCATCGGAGCTTAGGACTTCAAAGGGTAATAGCCCTTTGGCTATCACATGCCCTCCCCGGAGAGCCGAAGATATGTCTTTGACTTTTGAGCTTTCGAGAGCCAATCGTGGAGCCCTTCGAAGTTATGTCCAGACCCCGAAATGGTCATGGTCACCCTCTTCGGATGAGAGTCTCTTTGATCTAGAACATTTGTTCTTGCCAGGATAATGGCATTTTATCCCTTTGGGAGAGGTGTCTGGTGTTCCCGAGGTTATTTCTTTAGTCAAAGTGCATCCGTTCCAGGCTTTTCAATGCCTGTTAATGGACCGTCATGTCTACTTGACGCACTTTCTTGGGAAGGGCCCAAGTCTGACAGTTGTCAAGGGCATGCCCTCGTTTCCCGCACTGAGTGACACGTGTCACTTAGTCAGTAGGGAATGGTTGTTAGTGTTGTGCCCAAAAAGCCAATCATGAGATGATTGTATTTTTGCACATTGAGTCATGATATTTTATTTAGGCATTAATCCAGCAATTTTCTTTATTGTTTTGTTTCTGCGTAACGTAATAAACATAATTGTAACCCTAGAATAATGATATTCTTAAACATCCCTAGTCTAGTATTATTGTGGAGCGGGTTGCAATAATACATAATGACTAGCATATGTAGAGACTAATATGAGATATGTAGTCTACATATGGGTACAAGTTGGAGAACTTGTGTACTGGACCGATCCACCATGAGAACACTTCATGGATCGTTATATGAGTGTCATAAGTGATTCTCATAGTGATCATGGTATATGTAGTCCTTCGACCTAAGATCATCAAGGTTCCCTACATGTGAGTCACATACTTTGATACTTTCCTTTGTTGCTCGTAACTGAGTGAACTTGAAGGAGGTCATTGGGTATGTCACATATCATGCGGAGGGATTTGTATGATCAAGATGGGATTTGTCCCTCCTATGTAACGGGAGTGATATCTT